>CAAKMY010042000.1:0-10506 GCA_901111285.1 Corrigiola litoralis
AGATTGTAAACTGGTTTTGAAAGTTTAGAACTTTGTAGTATTTGGATATATATTTTAGGTCTTCCGCTGTTAAACTGTGTTATTCATATTGTTAAATGTTAAACTTTGAGCGCCAATTAGTGTTTGACTCATGTCAAGCACTAAGGATTCGACCCTCCGCAAGGTCGGGTTGTTTCAGTGACAGATATCGCAATGGGAGCAATGTTGGCTCAAGAGAACGACGAGGGAAAAGAGTGTCATATCTACTATTTAAGCAAGAAGTATTTGGAGTATGAGCTTAGGTATTCTCCACTAGAGAAAACATGCCTAGCCTTGGTGTGGTCAACAAAGAAGTTGCGCCATTATATGTTGTCACATAGCATACATGTGTTGGCACACTAGGATCCATTGAAATATCTGTTTGATAAACCTGCTCTTTCAGGAAGAATGGCTAGATGGACGGTTATGTTGTCTGAATTTGACTTAGATTTGTTCCTCAAAAAGCAATCAAAGGTCGAGCTATTTCAGACCATTTAGCTGAGTTTCCACTCGAAACTCTTGATGAAGATTTGGATTTGCCCGATGAAGACATTATGCCGGTAAAGGAAGAAGCATGGACGATGTATTTTGATAGGGCTTCCAATTCCAAAGGGTATGGTGTAGGAGTTTTGTTGGTGTCACCTGAGGGAGAACACATACCCATTTCAGTTAAGTTGGATTTTGATGTGACGAACAACGTCGCAGAGTACGAAGCATCCATTATGGATCTTCGAGCTGCAGTTGATATGGGATTGAAACGTCTACGAGTCTATGGGGATTCGTTTTTTTATCATTAATCAAATATTGAAGAAGTGACAAGTGAAGAGTGAAAGTTTGGCATTGTGTCAAGATTACATTGATGAGTTGGTAGGGTCTTTTGACAAGATATTCTCCACTTATTTAAGGCGAGATGACAACGAGTTTGCAGATGCCCTCTCTAAGTTGTCTTCAATGATTTCCATGCCGCCAAGTATGACTTCTATGGATTTGAAGATGAAAAGACAAACTGTACTTGCGTACTGTTTTGCATTGGAAGTGTTGGAGATAGAGGAATTGTCGTGGTATCATGACATCTTGGAATATAAGGTACATGACAGGTATCCCCCACGTATTGAAGAGAGGGGGAAACGAGCTTTGAGAATGATGGCAAGCCAATTTGATGTATGTGCTCGACGTTTATACAAGAGGGCTCCAGATGGTGTGTTGTTGTTATGTCTAGACGAGAAAGATTCGAAGAGTACAATGGAGGATGTCCACGCTGGTGCATGTGGGACCCATATGAGTGGAAGAATGTTGACCAGGAAAATAATTCGGTTGGGTTATTATTGGACAACAATGAAGTTAGACTGTATGACCTATGTCCGAAAGTGCCGTCAATGCCAAATCCATGCTAATTTAGAACATGTTTCATCTCATTTGTTGTACACAATGACCTCTCCTTGGCCATTTTCAACTTGGGGAATTGATATTGTGGGGAAGACTGCTCCAAAAAGAACGGGCGAGCAAGAGTTCGTGCTGGTTGCCATTGATTATTTCACCAAGTGGGTTGAAGCAAAGTCCTATAAAGTGTTGAAGGCCAAGCAAATGGCCATGTTCATCAGAGAGAATATTATATGTCGATATGCGATTCCAATCGAAATCTTCAGTGACAATGGAAAGTACTTTATGAAGGAAACTGAAGCTTTACTGAAAGAGTTCAAGATCAAGCATTACAAATCAACTACTTATAGGCCACAAACGAATGGGGGGGTTGAGTCCGCAAACAAGAATATCGTTCAGATTATCAAGAAGATGGCTTTGAACTACGCAGATTGGCCATTAAAGCTGCATTTGGAATTATGGGGATATCGAACATCGTTTAGGACCTTTACAGGAAACACACCATATGCGCTGGTGTATGGAGTCGATGCGGTACTACCTAGTGAGATTGAAGTACCTTCGTTGAGAGTAGTAATGGAAGCCTCCATCCCAAAGGCCAATTGAGCAACTCACCTTGATTGATGAGAAAATATTGGCTGCGTTGCACCATTTGCAAGGGTATCAACGAAGAATACGACGAGCATTTGACAAAAGGGTTAAGCCAAGGCAGATTGAAGTAGGCCATTATGTGCTGAAACAGTAAAGAGCCCCTATCATGGATCCTAGGGGGAAGTTCAAACCTAATTGGTTTGGACCGCATATTGTTAAGTCAATTCTTTTGGGAGGTGTTGTGAAGCTTATGGATGAGGATGGTAATGAGTTGAGTCAATTTACCAACATGGATCAATTAAAGAGGTTCTATGCTTAATGAATGAAGAACGAGGGCTAGAGACAGTGAAAACCCGCAAAGGGCGTTATCTAGCTAAAAAAGAGAAAGAAAAAAGGAAAGAAATGAAAAGTCGTTCTAATTCATGAACTACGAGTGGTTTGATTCCCCTTGGGGATACTTAGGCACTTCTCACGAATGCAAACATATTAAGCAAAAACATTGATATTGTCCATTGAATTGAAAAGCAACTGTCTTGACATAAATTGAAATTGAAAGTTTCTTAAGAAAGCAATAAAAGGGGCATGCAACGCCAAATGTTCATTAAAAGCATATAGATAAGCATAAAGGCAATTCTAAACATTCTTGTTCCAAGATCCCATAGGCCTTCCTGGTTTGTGCTTCCCTTCAGGTCTCCGATCGACTTTATCCTTGCCCTTACCACTAGGACGAGCATTAGGAGTCACCTCCGGGACGGGCCGGAAAACCACACCCGTTTTTTGTCTTGCCCTTGGCTAGGTGGAGCATCATATTTTCTCTTCTTGAGGGGGAGGGATGGGCTCTTCTTGGTTCCACTTGTGCTAGATTCTTGGTCATGCTTGTTCTTTGTAGTGCGAGCATTCTTGCCTTTCGTGGCATCTTTAGGTTCGGGGGCCTTCCTCTTAGAAGTAGAGTTCTTCTCAAGGTAGGCATCAAGGATCTCTTGTTTGATTTGGACCTCTAGCCCTTTGTCTTCGGCCTTTAGCCCGTAGGTCTCTAGCTCGGTCACGTTCTTGACGGGTTTCCGCTCTTATCCACTCAATGTAAGCTTTGGTCACCAACAGGGATTCTGGGCTACAAGGAAAGTACTTTACCCCACACTTGCTCATATATGCACTCCATGTAGCGGTTTTGCTAGTTTTCACAAAGTGAGCTTGAGAGGGTATGCAATCATGAAGTGGGATCCTTTGCTTCCTCCCGTATTGCCTCAATATTCTTGAAGGAAAGAAGTATGTCATCTCCTCAAGACCCATGAGGTAAGCATGTGATACATCGGAAGGGTGATAGCTCATACCACCAATTTTCCACCAAGGGACGACCCACCTCACTCAAGGAGCGCCATTGAAGAAGTCCATACATTCACCAAGGCTCTTGCTCAAGCTTTTACGAGGACGGACGACAAAACGGCAAGCATGATACCCATCAACATCATGGGGGTTCTGTACAAGGAACAAGCGCTCTTGAAGCCAAATCTACACAAGTTAACAATGTATTAGCAAACATGTATTACCAAGTCAGCAGCTGGGATGACAAGCCGCCCCTGAGCTCTCTAATCCTCGGGAAGATCCCTCATTCGGTACATGTTGGGAGGATCCAAAGGCACCAAGGCAGTCCCCATAGTATGGTAGAGGACTCGCTCACCCAAGTACCATATGATGGTCTTGGGACACTTAATGAGCACACGACGCAAGCTAAGGTCGCGGGCAACAAGGATGCTAGGGGGAAGAGCCAAACTTTCCCAAGGATCACGACGCACCTTCATGAGAAATGGGTCGAATAAAGACAAATCCAAGGAAAACAACAAGAGTTAGAGGCCAAAGGGAAAGGTTTAGTTGCTTACATTCTCAAGAGTCAAATTGTTCAAGACCTCTCGGACCTTGAACACACCGGCAGTAAGGGTTCCGTTCAGATTCTCCAGTTGGTACATCCGGAAGACCGGTAAGGAAAGTGCGCAGCGAGACTTCAACCCAAGACAAGGAAAGGTCGCGTACAACCATGGCTGCAAACAAAAAAAGTGGGAGAGGTTAGTAAATCAATATGAGCAAAAGAATGTCAATAAGACAGGGGTAAGAGAAAGATGCTTTGAGAATCCTCCAAAGTCCTGAGACTATAGGGGTACGGTGCTAAGTTGCCCCTCCACGAGAAGAAGAGCGAAGATAGCCAACCGTGTTGGCATAGGCATCTTCCCCTCCCCCCCTAATTGTAGGAGGACACTAAAGACTAATCCGTAACAGCGGGCATAATGTAAGATCGGCTACAATCACTAGTGTCAGGAAGGATGGCCCCAGAGATCAAGGTCATTAAGAACCACAAGCCTTCTGCTCAGCTGCGGTACGATCTCTAGGGTTACCCTTGGCATACTCTTTCCACCTCAAAGGAATATCACCACTAGTAATAGCGGTCCCACCCGCCTGTCCAAAGAGCACAACAACCTGCTGGACCTTATCCTTATAGGCATTACAGACATAAGGAGGATAGGCGCCAGTAAAAGGGAGGCCAGTCAGGACAGCAAAGTCAAAAGGAGTCATCATGGCCTCAAACCCACTCAAGTGGAATGTATTTGTACAATCCCAGAAACATTCTAACATAGCCCTAGCGACAACATTAAAACAGTTGGGGGGAATCTGCAAGGTGTCGATAAAATTCCCCAAATCAGTGTTGCGAACAATGGCCTTAACCTCTCTATGTAGTCTATGGAAGAGCGGGTGGATACCGGCGACACTAGTATGAGGTTTTATCAACCTCTCTGCCTACAACAGGTAAGTTTTCTTCCTTTTAGACATGCATCAAGTGGGGAAATACTTGTATTTTGTAAAGTAAAGCATGGGGGCTTGGCATTTAGGGTAAGTATGCATGTTATACCTAGCAAGGCATGGTTCTAAGGTATTATGTGAGCATAATTAAGCATGATTACATCTAATTAATTTCGTAGAAAACATGATTAGGCATGATTAGGCATGTATAAGCATGTTTCGATAACACATTGCATAAATCAAGTAAACCATGACATCTTTTACTTAACCTATTGCAAAGTTTGAAGCATGAAAAGGGAATAAAGGAGAAGATCACTTACTTGAACATGTGTAGCACGAGATGAGATGTGAGTATCGGGATTCTTGAAGAGCAAGTCGTGTGGCTTGTCCTTCATGGGTTGAAACTCGAACATGGGACACCACCGGAGAGGGTTAGACTCTTCGGAGATGGGAGTGTGACTACGCTTCCTTTGGTGGGGTGGTGCCATTTTGATGAAGTTAGATGTGAAAAGAAGTAAAAAGGGGTAAAAATCTCAAGAACAATGGAGTTATTGTGAATTTTAGATGAAATGATGCAAGGAAATCAAGAGGAAGTGAAGGCAAAGAGGAGTTGTTTGAGTTAGAGAGAGGAAAAATAGGGCGGAAATGAGGGAAAGAGAACCGAAATGGGCTTTAAAGGGAAGCAGGTCCGACCAGACCCCCTTTAGTGTCCGACTGGACAGGGGTTGTGTCCGGTCAAACCCTCATATTGTCCGACGTCGATACGCGCTGCAAAGGAATTGGTCCGGTCAAACCATGCATCTGTTAGGTTGGACCCCCCTGTCATGTCCGGCCGGTGAGGGCGCGTGTCTGGTAGAGAGGAACCTTTACAACCGCACGTAGTGCGGTTACTATGTTATCCACTCTTAAAGTTTTGCTAAGTTTTTGAATTTTTGGAATGCGCAGCACTTCCGGAAGGTAAGTTTTGTAGTAGATTTTTTTATTTGTTTTATTTCCAATCATGATATGATTGGAAATCAATGGTTGTGATCATTTTTTTTTTTCCAGATTTTGTTATATTTGAACAAAAAAACTAATATTGACTTATAGAAAAGTCAAGTTCTTGTTTTGTTTCGACTTCATGAAAAGTCAAAGCCTTATTTGACCGTAAGAGAAAGGTCAAGTTTCTGTGTTAGTTATTCTTTGTTTTAGTTCGGATTGTGGATTACCCGATTATTCCTTTACGTGGCCTATGAGATGCTAGACTATCTCTATCGTTGGATTGTGGAGTACCTGATTAGTCCTCTTCATGGCTCACGAAATGTCGGATCGTCGATTATTTGGATTGTGGAATACCCGATTATTCCTCTACGTGGCTTATGAGATGCCAGACTATCTCTATCATTGCATTGTGGAGTACCTGATTACTCCTCTGCATGGCTCGCGAAACGCCAGATCGTCGATCATTCGGATTGTGGAATACCTAATTATTCCTCTACGTGGCTTATGAGAGGCCAGACTATCTCTATCCTTGGATTGTGGAGTACTTGATTACTTCTCTGCATGGCTCGCGAAACGCCAGATCGTTGATCATTGGGATTGTCGAATACCTGAGTATTCCTCTAGACGGCTCAAGAGATGCCAGATTGTCTATGTTGTTTGGATTGTGGGAACCTGATTATTCCTCTAGACGGCTCAAAAGATGCCAGATTGTCTATGTTGTTTTGATTGTGGGATACATGATTATATCTCTAGACGACTCAAGAGAAGCTAGATTGTCTATGTTGTTTGGATTGTGGAATACCTAATTATTGCCCGAGTTTATATTATTGGTTACGTTTGTTGAAATTTGTACAAGTAGCAAAAGGATGCGTTGGAGATTGTCACGAAGGACAAGTATGATTTCTAACCTTGGTTACGGTGTCGGTTTAAACTTTAATGATCGTTGCTTTGCAACTCCATCAAAGTGGGGGCTTCTGTAGACACTGTAATTCGTCTGTGTCAAACCCGATGATGAAAGTCTTTCGTACTCGCGTAGTCTGGATCATAGGTGGATAAAATATTAGTAAGGACTGAGCTCGGAACTCAAAGCGTGTCTCAATTGACGGGAAAAGGTTAGTTACTCATGTTGGAGTTGTGTTAGTACGAGCCAGTTTAGTTAGACTCGATGTTTCGGGTCGATCCTAAGTTGTCAAGTGATTAAAGCCTTGTTAGGTGGTTAATGAGGCTTAGGCCCGCTTCCCTAGGTCCTTGCATGGACTAGGACTAATATGGATTAAAACAAAAGAGAAAAGGTAGGTGGCAAATAGGAAAAGGGTCGGACCGGACAGACAGGGGTCCGGTCGGACATGACAAATGTCCGGTCGGACAGAGAGTTTGTCCGACGTCGAAGTTGTTTTAATTGCAAATTATCCGACCGGAAGTGGCATGTATCAGACCGGACGTCTCTGTCATGTCCGACCGGACATTGGGCGTGTCCGGTTTGGAGTGCAGGGAGGTTCCTTTTGTTATTTTATTCCCTCTTTCTTCGCATCCGACCTAGAACTAGGTTTTGTACATTTCCACTCCCCTATATAAGGGAGGGGACTGTTTTGACCTAAGGGGGACTTTTCCAACCACATTTTTGACCTAATTCCACAAGAGTTCATTAAAGAAATCATATTCCAAGGGCAAGGGTTTGGTTTTGGGGCCTCCTAAAAGGCTAGGGTTTGTTCAAGAGAGACATTTTCAAGATAGAGAGTGCTTCTAAACACATCTAGTCCACCATTGATCCTCCTGTTACTACACTGTATGACTTGAGGGTGAACTCACAAGCTTAGCTTGTCCCTTTGGTCTTTTATATTGTTATTGTGTTGGTTTTGGTATATTTAACATTATTGGTGTCTTGTAGAGAACATTTAGAATCATGCTAGGATTTGTATATGGTAATGGTTAGTGTCATGTTGGTAAGAGAACTTTACATCTCGCAAACCCCTAGAAATCATGTTTAGGTTTGTGGATTTTGGTGTGTTGTAGATACCATGTTTAGGATGTTTATGGATTACAGCCATGCTAGGTTCCCTTGTATATATTTGTTTAGATGAATGTTACGGTTTTGTAGGATGCATGTTAGTGTGTTTACGCATGATTTTTGAATGGCAAGTTTTATCTCATGTTTGTTAAATGGAAATAGCATGCTAATGATTTGGCTAAGTTTAAATGCTCATTAATTATATCACCTAATACAACACTTTTGCGAATCTTGTTAGATGTAACACACAATAAAAAGGCATAAATTAACACTAATTCTTAATAAAGACCGAAAAGGAAATGAGGGTGTCTTATTGCTTCCCTTGTTGTAACTTCGCAATCCCGAACCATGAATATAACCTACGGGTCAAGAGTTGAAGTCATTTGAATTGTATCACCTCCTTTGGTATGCGGTTTAGATTTGCCAAGGGTTTAAAGGAACAAATCGATTAATAGGGTAGATTGACGATCCATGCGATCTAAATCCACCTCCCGAACCTCGAGCAAACTATTGTGGTGATACGTGTATGGGACATGTGGCTTCTCTAAATGGCTTTGGTCATTAGAGGCATGTTGAGCAATGAGTTTCTTAATTTCCTAAAGAATTAAGTGGTGGCTTCCATGTTTTGGTACAGGTATCTGGTTCAGTCACAAGTAGGTTCAACTTTCGGGTCCTACATTGATGTTTTGGCGCTGACTTGATCTTCTTTTGTGAATATATGAATATTGTGATATATTTTATGAATATTTGTATACTATTTGTCGTGGGAATATTTTACTACCACACCTGCCCTCCTGTTTTTTGTTTTATTGGTTATTCGCTTCCCTCTTCATTTCGGTAACATGCAAGGGAGAATTGAAATTTTGTACATTGTTGCATGTCTCCTATATTGCATGTTCGCATATAAACAAAGGGAACAATGGCGTAAATATTAGGAGTTATACATGTATATGTATGCTATGTCACTAACAAATACAGGAAAATAGAGAAGCTACTACACTAAGGCCTTACCTCGTCAGAAGCATCACCATAGGCCGTTCCCGGCATCTGAATATCTAAGTAAGAAAACAACTGGACTCCATGCAACGGGTCTGCCTAGGGCTACAACGAAGAAGAAGTACCAGCCAGGAACCTAGAGTGTCTTGCACGACCACATCCCCTCTTAAAAGTGGTCTTCCGTCAAGTCCAATGGACAATAGAGGATGTCATAGGAGAAGGCTCGGGTCGGTTAGACCCATAGTGAGATGGCTCGTCAGATCTCTCTCTCTCTCTCACACACACTCTCTTGAAGGTTAGTAAATCACCACTTCAGCTTCCCCTTCAAAGCACCCATGTCGATGACGAAGTCCAAGATCTCATGCAAATTAAAACATGGACATGAAAGTGGAATGGGGTTTATCGAGTAGTGCCAACGTTGACCATCCCCGAAGTCCTAGTCAATGCTCAGTGAAGGGAGTTGAGAGGTCAAGGAATCACCCTATCATGAATATAAGATTAGCATAGAAATATGATAATAAGATGATAAGCATGAAAGAAACGTGAAGAGAAGGCTACTACCTATGGTCATGTAGCGACGCCTGTCTATGGACCACTCAAGTCCTAATGCTGCCAGGCTACCCTTTCACCCAGGTACTAGAACCAGTACCGAGGGCCTCAAAAAAGACAAGATGCATGGTCATTTGTCTGGTGTAAGGGTTCTTGTCGTCCTCCAACAAATCCCCCTAGGGGTCCAGTCAAGTCTGCATGTGGTCCACCGATCCCAACTATCCTTGGAGGTACGGTAGTGAGTACCTACCCTGAGTCTGGGTACAGTCCTAAGACCAACGAAGCATCGCTCGGAACTCGGTTCTAGCAGTAGTAACGATCCCTATTTAAGGGAAGTGCTCGAATAACCAGACCTGCATTCAAGTGAAAGAACAAGTTAGGACTTTTCAAAGAAATGAAATTCACAAGGGTATGAGAGAACTTACATCGAGGACTATGAAGAGCCCACATATCTTGTTGGTCAGGGAGCTAGAATGGGAGTAGAGCATTGGACCACCCATCAAATGGGTGTAAGCAACGCCACCCCAGCTGTAACAGTACAAAGGGTCAAGTTCTGTCCAGATGGTGGCGAAACACAGTAGTGATACGATATCCACCGTGACAAACAAGAACCAACCCGATTAAAAAGAAGATAAAAAGGCGAGAGTAACATATTGGGGTCATCTCTACCGTGGCAGGGTCAAGTAGGACAGTTGAGATATGTGCCCAGTCAATCTCGGCACGGTCCCCCATAGAAAGCATGTCGCCAACGTCTTCACCAAAGAGCTTCATGATCCCTGCTCGGTCCAAGGCATGCTCGTAGGCGTTAGTTTGGATTGAAGAAAGATCGATAATTAAGGATAAATCGGTGTCAGTGTCATCTCTCACCCGTTTATCTTAAAAGTGCAAGTATTTTCGCAAAAATCTCATGTAAGGCGATGTGAGGAAATCGCCTACAACGATCAAGGGCATTCATGACATGAACAAAGCCTTGGAAGCCTCGACCGTGTACAAGAGCCCTCACATGCGTGGAAGGTCTCGGTAAATCTTTAAAGTTACGTCGGGATAGCAGTGGACGTAGTCACGCCTAGTGGGGTCCCGCTATGGAAAAATAAAGAAGGTAAAGGTAAGAATTATATCAATTTCTGTCATTTCAAGTATGGTATTAATGTGACACCCCAATAATTTAGGTCTTTTGGTGTCACTATTTTATTGGG
>CAAKMY010042002.1:3754-39216 GCA_901111285.1 Corrigiola litoralis
ATTGGTTGGGACTATATGCCAGATGGTGGTCCTGGACTACCTAATAATTTCTCCAAAAAGACAGGATACTTTGAAATACTTAGTTGCATGTGCGACGAGGAGGCGATAAAAATTAAACCATAGTAGGTGAGGTCCAAGGAGAGGGTTTGAAGACTTCAAAGCCATCAGATACATGCTTTCTACTTTGAGTATTAGGAAAAATAAATATCTCTTACGGTGTTCTATATAATCTGATGTTCTACTACATTGAATAAATAAAACGGTAAGATAAAAAATCAATAATTTTCTGATGAGAACCATATGAAAGAGGGGAGGCTCTTTTTGTTAACATTACTGAATCTGATCCTTGTTCTAAATTGCATGGTTGTTGCTTATCATTTTTCCCCAACCGACAAAAATACTGCTATTGTAGCACGCCAGCACTTAATCATCCACAACATAGCTTTATCATCCAAAACAGACATACCCTACTATAGTCTGAAGTCTCCAGAGGTAGACAAGGGTTTCTCGAAATGGATATAAAAAATCTGAAGGCAGTAGTTACTTTGATGGTCATACTTGCCTTGGTACCACTAGGCACCATGCCTCAACCCATTCACCCCTTCTCAAACATTATGCTTGAAAGGATTGACATCAAAACTAATCCAGTTACTTATGTGGAAGATGGCTAATTCTGCGGTCCTGATTACTGGTGTTGTGGACGCTGTCGCTGCAGCTTGCAGTTTAGGACTGTTGAACAACAGCATATAGCGTAGTCCTGGAAAGTTGTTTAACATACAGAAAAAATGATAAGTTGTTATTGACTAATTGTGTGGTTTTGGTTTTCAAATGTCGATCTTATCATCTTAGTTTCGAGCAGATGAGTTTACATGTTTTTTTTAGGTTTGTGAAGTGTTTCTAATGTTGTTTGGTTTTGTTAAGAGTCCATGCTTTTAGAGGTAGGAAGTGTTAGGGACTAGCTATTGCAGAACGTCTTACAAATTTGGCCTTCCAGGAAAAATTCATGTACATCAGATAAAAAGATAAGCGGGTAAAACTCTAGAGTGCACTGAATAGGACATCTAAAGCATAGAGTTTGTCTATATGGCAAGAAAATGAGCCTCTCATTATCCAGGACTATTGGAAAAAAAAGTTATTACTTCAACACAAGCACATGGCCAAAGGTATTATCATCATCTATATTTCTCTCTGAGCGAATAGCAGTAAACAAATTGCCGAGAGGAAAAGCACAAGGAAATTATAGATTTCTCTTACGAGATAATCCATGGTGTCACTAAAATGGACTAATTAAGTTCAAACACTACATGATTCTCTCAGACTTTTGACTGCTTCGTCTCTTGTAAAAACTGGTCTCCTTGCCAAGAAGAGATGATCATGAAAATGTATAAGGTACTCTATACAAAATCTTTTGTCTAAGTCTATCATCTATATACTCCATATATTTAGCTACTCCTTCCAGACATTGGAGGACTTCAAAGCACATTATTGAACTTATGAATTTATCGACCAATCGTAGTTTTGGTATATGATATCGACAATACCCCCATCACTCAATAGGTGAGTCAAAAGACCGGCTTTATCTGCATCCATGTAACTCATAATCCACTGGATTATTTCCTTTTCATTTCCGAAATCTGCACTATACCTGCACAAAGATGATTTATTAAGAACATTAGTTTTAATTGATCTCATAAGCATAACGGAAACACATCGTATTAATCGATGAACAGACTATTTATATACAATTTGCAAGAACGCTGCTGGGAAATCTAATTATGCTGCCCTGGAACTGAAACAGAATGAGCTTTGTTGTTTTCATTGGAAAGGAATGCACCACAGAATTGATGAACAGAGATTCTGTAAACTCAGACAAATTTTATGATATTTTACACTTATCCAAATGCGAATTTCTTGATCAGTTACCATTTGATGATACTAGTAAGACGGACAGTTCTTTTTGACAAGTCCACTTCCACTGCATTTCGCCTGAAGAACTCTCTTGCTGCACTTCTTAGCTCAACTTGTACGTTTTCAGGTGTGAAGAATCTCACTGATGGACTTGACTTTGTACCATCACAGAGTCCGAAATGAATCAACGGATTGACAGTAGGTAAAGCCACCTGAGTTACAGGGGGGGAGAGGTGGTAAGACTGGTTGCTGCTCAAAAATAGCGAAAAAGAGAATATATACAGCAATTTAATTTAGCAAAGTCTTAAATATAGATAATACCAGAGAACATCAGATGGCTTCACAAGAAGCAACAATGTAAGTATTTGTCTGCGCTAAGTAATACTCTTATCATGCATAAACTGAGATGCATCCTCATTTTCCATCCTTCATCCTACTTCTTGATAACAAAATCAACTGGAGTTTTGTTTCTGGGTTGGCGCATAGCCCAATCTAGAAGTATTTAGAGCCATGTCATCCGAGGAGCAGAGGACTACTGAAGGTAGATTTATTTCTCACTAAAATTCTTTTGCTACGAGGGATTTACTATGCTATTCTAACCAGAGAAGAGGTAAATTTGTCATCGTTATTCAAAATGAGTCCTCTGGTTCAAATCCCATCCAGAGTAGGTAAACAGGTCATGGGGCATGGAGAAAAGTGCTAGCTCAATGGATCATTGTCAGTGCAAAAAGTCAGATTTTGTATCTTTTAAGTTCTAACCATCAATATAGAAAGGTTCAGATAGACATTATACCTGGATTCGGTTATCTCCGGAACTGAAAGGTTTCACCAAAGCATAAGGAGCCCTCTTGTTGCTTCTTAGTATACCATTCCTAATTGCATTGAGCGAATATGAATTCCCTCCTACTAAGTACTGGAACTCAGAGACAAATGATTTCCTCTCAATCATTCCCTCTGGATATCCTTTCCTGATTACAGCATGTATGACCATCGCATTGTAAAGATTTAGGAAGAATGCCAGTTTGTCATCAGTTGACAAGGCAAAAAGATCTACTCTCTGAAGACCCTGAACCAGGTTCAGGTATCTGCCATCCACAAGCCAGCCCAGAAAAGGGTACTTCATTAGATAGATTACAGTTGTCCAATAATAATTATAGCAATACAGTCTTAAGACAAGGATTGCAAGCATCAAACTGGTTGATGTCAATTGCAAAGGTTGAATTTCAAATATGCAATTACCTAGGCAAGTAACACAGCAGGAGAAAATGCATATTTCGAAAAGAAGAAAACGAAAACTGACAAAAGACGGAAGAAGAAGAGACAGAAATTCCATGTACCTCCTAAATTCTTCACTATTGCTGATAGCCAAATAATCAACATGATGCCTGTCTTCAGAAGCATAAGACTCCAGTAATGCAGACATAATCTTCATCAGTCTTTGCCCAATTGCAGCAGAAGACTCAGGCTCCCTGTCATCCGTAGATCCTCGAAAATTGAAGCATTTAGGAATAAATGGCTCATGTTCAAGGAACCGATAGAGTTCATTTCCATCCTCAAAATGAGTTCCTCTGTACAAAACGGAAATATATAAGATTAAATTGACAAGAATCAGAAACATAACTCTCCACATAGTTCGCCTTGTACAAACTTTTACCCGAAAACATGGTGGATGAAGTGCTTTCTCACAATATCTTTGCCAATCTGAACTGCCTGCAATGGGAGTAATAATTGATATCCTTTACGCAGAAATCATTTTTGCAACTAAAATGAAATGAAGGAAACACAGAGAACAACAAATTTTCTGGCTCTCATCACCAATATTGTTGACTGATTGCCCTTCAAAGCTTGCATCAGATATGAGCATCTTATATCTTATTTTCCCTACTCTGATATCCTCAGATTCCTCACTGCATTAATTGAAAATCAACATCTTCCCTCTTTGCATTACGCAATTCTCTGGTGTTCTGACTTTCTTAGGCAATCAGTCCAGTACTCCATTTTTGTCATGAACATACAATTATACAAATCAAGCCATCTCTAGTTTTAGTGTCCTTCGTATGCTGGTCATTGTGTAAGGGTACCTCATATATGTGCTTTTTAAAAATTATTTAACATCCCTCCAAATTCAATTAATTGATTGCTCCTTAGAAAGTTAACCCAAATTTCAAGCCACAGTAACTTTTTTTCACCAAAAACCTTCTGCTATAGAATACTGAGATGAGCAAGGATATTTGCACTAATTTCTCAAGGATGAAAGTATCCGAACCCTGATCAAGGACAGTATTGTATCATCATCCTTACACAATCTTTGGGTAAGAAGGTAGGGAGAAGGTGTCACTGATCCTTTCTTATCGTTTTCATCCATCATGCACCCCGCGTACATGCCATCATTGTTTTGGGACACCCCAAAAGTGTGGACTATGTCATTAGAACAGGATAAAGCATAATTCATACAGGTCATCATCATGGTTTGAAGAGCCTTCAAGTCTTAAAACTGCTTCAACTTCTAAAAAACGCAAAACAAGCCTTCAAGTTTCAAGTTTCAACAGTGGACTAAGTCAATAATACGCATTAGATACGACAATCTAGGAGCTAATCCACCCTTAATTAGTGGACTATATCCAAACAAGCCACTAAGTCAACTTATATCCCCATCAACCAACCAAGACTTCTTATCTTAGTGGCAAGACTTCAACCTTAGCATTGGTCAGCTCCACATGTAAATAAGTGGCTTTGTAACATAAGGCAGATGGAAAGATTACAAACTGACAAGGGTGTAACAATCCACTAAGTCCAATCAGTCTCTGTAAAAAGATCATGATTTTATTCTAACATATTTCAAGAAGTCATACCATCTCAACTTAGACCAAATTTAATAAGTTGAAGAATTCAAAATGATAACTAGGACTAAACTAGTAAACTATTAACCTTTCAATATTGGAAAACTTGTCATACTTCCTACGCATACCACAAAACATGATATTCTTTCAGAAAAAAATCACCATAGATAAAACTCCAAAAAACATGTTTCGAAACATAAAAGAGATCAAATAACTCAACAGATGAATTCATGTTTGCCAAAAATTTTACCCAACAATATAACAGTTACTAACACTTAAAGCTTTCAGTTACTAACCTTGTTAACTTGAAAAGAACTAAATAAAGAAGTTGTGAAACGTACAAGAAACAAGCAAACAAGAACGCACTTTTCACCAAAAACTCCGTTAAACTATACTCTTAAAATAAAAATACATACCTCGTTACGGGGGCAACCCAAGTGATATACAAGGACGTCCACCAACTCCTTACCAGTAAAACAGTTTTTAACAATCCTCATCCGGACTAAACGGTCCTGGATAGGCAACCTTAGCCGTAAAATCTTCACAATGCCCGCCATCTCATCCGTCGGTTCCTCCTCGGGTTCATCGAAACCATAAACCGGCAGTCCAGGGGCATCATCCGGACACTTACTTCCTAGTAAATCTTTCGCGGTGCGGTTCAACAAACCACTGTTCCTCAATGAGTTCAATGCCACTAAACCACCTATCAACTTCTCGTTGAAGAACACTTGTGGCACGATTGAACCACCGGTGCGGTCTACGAGCTCTTTTTCCCGGGCCGGATAAACGTCTATGTTGATTTCTACGAATTTTAGTCCTTTTTCTCTCAGGATTTTCCTGACAGCTCCACTATCCCTGAAGACATTCAAACAAACGTATTAAGCTTGATTCATCAACAAAAGTGTTAGCAGTAACACCATTTAAATTGCCAAATTAATAAGACACAAAACCACTACTTAACATTGAGTTATTCGAAGGTTAGCTTGCAATCAAATGTAAACTTGACATGATAATAAGACACAAATTTAATTAACTAGCAAGAACATATCGAGCTAACGTGCCTATTTTACCAAAACACTCATCAATCCTAATCCGTAATCTTCAACATGAATCACTAGACTTTTGTTATTTTCGACACGTATACAACAATTTAAATTCCATCATCTATAATAATCTTTCACATTCAGTACTATGAGTTCAGCATGGATCACTCGAGCACAGCTTATATATATTTGGCATGAACAACACAGTCGAACTCCAACCATTATTAAGCTACCGTGCAAAAAATCTCCATTTCTAGGCCAAATTTTCTTCCCCTTTTCCTTACTTCACATGCGAATAACCTATAATACGAGCACAATATCTTGTATGACACCATCTAATCTTAACTTAAAATTAGAACAACTCGCTTAACAATGATAAAACGATGACGTAAATTTGGGATCAATGAACCTCACTAGCTACTATACACGCGCAAAAGTCTAATAACTAGCAGTTTTATTTTCAAGGGATATACACACAATGCACATCATAAATTCATCAGCTCACTGATCGATATAGTCAAAATTTAGACGTACGAAAATACTATAAACTCCTCGAAATAAAAATAGTAAAATTTTTAAACGAAGACATAATTTTAACGGACCTGCAATTGGACCTCGAGAAAAATGTAACACGTCCTTTAAGCAACCCAAACTCAAACTCCTCATCATTAGCCCCTACTTTACCAGGGGCAAAACCGTCATTTTCAACCTCTTTTGCACGAACGACAACTCTGACACCCGAAACATGAAACTCAGTAACTCTCGAACTCCCTTTATTACTACTTACTACCTCATCAAGCGACAACCTTCTCGACAAAGCCTTCGAGATGCTATCCTTTCTCTCCCGGAGATACTTCCCGATCGCCGGAAACCCATTTTCCGGCAACCCTTTTGTGACTTCTCCATTTATCCCAGGTGGCGCTTCCGGTTTCGGAAGGCTTTCATGTGGGTACACTACTACTTCTCCCTTCACCGGAGACTCTTCTTGCATTACTTCCTCGATGTTTTCTTGACCCATAATGTATAAATGGTTTTTTACGACGCAAGTTCTTAGAAAAGACCGTCGACTTTTATGATAAAAAAAGGCGGTATGTTACAAGACTTTTTGAAAGTATGATGACTTTTGAAATGACTTTTGAAATGTAGTTGAAATATAAGGAGAGGTAATCTTGGAGAAATGGAAAGATGGAGAGAAAGAGAGATTATTGGCGGGGAGATAGGAGGTGTTTGGATTTTGATACTACCATGAGAGATATATTTATATATGGAGAAAAGTGGACAAAGATTAACAAGTTTGGAAGAATTCCAAGATGTTTTTCCTAAGAATTAGTCTATACCTGCCAATTTAGTGCTGGGTAAACATCACTGTAGATTTTTCTTTATAACGTACGTAAAACTACTAGTAGGAGTATATCGGATTAAATTAAAGCTACCTATGAAATTGTTTGGTTTTTGGTGCAATATTCAGTATCGTAATGTACGTAATAGATTTTTTTGGTTTGAAAGAAGCGCACAAAGTCGAAGATATGAATCGAACCCCTAACCTCAAAATTGAGGTAAAATAGCTTCAATCACTTGAGCTAGTTCTCTTCTTAATGTACGTAATAGATGAATATTGCACTTCGATTCAAAGGTCGATAAAGAAAAGAATTAACTCAAGTGGTTTAAGCTATCTTACCCAATCATACGATTGGGGGTTCGATCTGCGACTTTGTGCGCTCGTTACATATCCAAATGATAATAATTTAAGGGTCGTCGATAGAAAACATGTTATGTGCACATGTATTATTTTCGTTTGTGCAGAGATCTCTTTAAAAGCGACTTGAACATTGTTTGTTGGATTGTGATGTTAATATGTTTTTAGCACCAATAGGTTGATGATATCGTAATATTCGTAAATTGAGTTACAATGGTTATCTTTTTGTGACTATTTTGATAAATAAAAATGATCATTTACCGTGAAAATATGGTTATATAAAGACCATCAAATTAAAAGATTTACTAGTAGGAGTAGTATATAGCGAGTCAAATGGGTAAGAGCAATTAGCGTACGTCAACGGGCGGCACGTATAGAAGGAGTAAATGGTACTGTCAAGTGTCGACTCTGGATTTTGGGGTACCTTAATTTAATTTATGTCAACAGAATTTTTATGGTCATGTCTTCCTTTGGGATTAATTTCGATGCTTTAGCAGAACGAGTAAGTTAATTATTGGTTGGGGCCTTAAGAAATAAAATTTTGAACAGAGAGTCATGCAGTCACATCGATAAACAAAGAAGAGAATCATGCAATCACGTTTTTGTATACTGATTCTCATTTTCTTATGGGAAGTGCAATTATGGAGATGCACTCTTTAAATCATTAGTTAATTTTTTTCCTTTTTCTGTACACATATTATATTAGCATTACTAAGTTGCCTCCTTAAGCTACTTGGCCAACTAAAACGTTACAAATGACTAAATGAAGGGCCTCTATTGAGTTTATGTTGCAGGACCAAAAAAGGCCAATCCAATAAACCCAATATGTACATGAAGCTGGGCCTAAAACTACTTCGTACATAAGTTAGGGTAAGTTAGGGTATACGGAGTAGGTTTTAGGGTATATGTTTTTCGGAAAAATTAATGAAAATAACACCATTTTGAGCCAATAAAAAATGGTATCACATTAGTAAATTGATAAAAATAACATCGCATTTGCATTTTTGTCACAGAAATAGAATGTGACCAACCGACGGGGAATCGCTAGCCAAAAAATGATTATGTGACATTAATTATTTTTTCTTTAATTAGTACTCCCTCTATCCCTTCAGGTTCCCCCCATTATATTTTGCACATTTGTCGAGGTCGTATTTTGACCTTTAATATCTCAAAATATAAAAATGAAAAAAATTTTAAAAAAATCCCAACTATGATAAAATTAAAATGAATAATCCCAACTATGGGTGAACAAACAAGAATAATCCCACCTACTGAAATAAATAGTAATAATCCTAACCATTGGATTTGTTTATGTCAATAGTCCCGAACTCGCCGCCTGTAGCTTTTCGGACCAAAAATAATTACGTGGCTTTTATCTTTATTTTTAATTGTTAATTATTAAATGATGTGGAAAAAATAACTAACCTATAAGTGTAATATTGTAATCAACTCATACAAGCCATCTCCCTCACCCCTACTTCTCCTCCCAGTCTCTCACACTACCAAGGTTGTGTTCGGTGAAAGCTTTTTGGTAGATGGTGGGTCAAAAAGCACTCAAATGAAAAAAAAAACATTGTTTGGTTGTCTAGATAGCTAGATGGAAGATTTCCAAGGAAAATCTCAAAAAGGTTTATAAATATAGCGTTGCAGATGCATAAGTAGATTTTGGCTTTATTTCGTACTCTGCCCATACAAAAATCCCTTTGGACCCTCTCCCGTTCCATAACTCAAATGTACGTGTCATATATGTTATTCCATCCCACGTTAGTGACATATTGACTTCTCTATTCAATAGGAAACTTATGCATTGTTTTTCAGACTTTGAGATATTATTATTGTTGTATATTATCAGTGAGGTGACTTTATAGTAGAAAAATTATGGACCATATTAATAACCCACTGATGTTGAAATAAAAATATGTTTTTTATATGTAGATGCATGTTTTTTTTATTGGATGATTTTGAGTTGTTATATGGTGGTTTTGATCTCATTATCATTATTTATTAATTAACAGAAATTTATAAGATTAGAAGAAATGAAGTTGCTACATGCATGCACATATTAATTTGCTATTAACAAGTCAATTAAAATGTTTCAATGTCCTTTTAAGTAATTTTGCTATCTCTACAGCTACTTGTACCGAACACATTTATAAAATTCAGTTACTTTCACAGCTAACCATTATTATCTACCTAACACCAGCTTCCATCTGCTTAACACGCTACAATCTACTTAAAACGCTAGTTTTATCAAACATGGCCCAACTCCAACCAACCTCTACTGCCCAGAAATCTGTCTCCTTATTCCTTGCCACCATCACAAGTCTTTCACATTTTTCTACACTATCAAGTGTCAACATTAACACCAACAACCACCTTAGAAATCCTTCCCATTTATCTACACCACCAATGTACACCAACTCTCACGTCACAAATATTTCCCAGTTTTCTACAATAACAACACTCATCTCAAATTATAGGGTTCCATGAATCAGGTTACGACAAAAAAGGAGGGACCCACTCAATGGTTGGGGAGAAATTGTTGGACGAGCGTGAGAGATGGATGAGGGTGATCAAAAGGGGCCAGGTTAAATTTGGAGGGTATGTAGCCGGTTAAGGATATGTTCTTTAGGGCTAGTGAGGTGGAGACAATGGTGTTGGTTCCAGTGTACTCCTAGCTAGTGGCATGGGGTTTGGTCGAGCTCGGACAATATGGTCAAGGCGTGGGTTGGGTATGCTAGAGCATCAGATTTGACGAGAAAACTAATGCAACTATGTTAAAAAAGACAATGAAATGCAATGGTATGCAGTTTTATTATCGATTACATGGTGATTGTTTAGGGAAGTTGGTCATTGGAGGTGTGGTTATTAGAGTGGAGGTTGCATATGGGGAGGGATTTAGGATAGAGAAGGAGACGAAAGGGAATTATGTTAACTTGGTGCGAGAGTTTGGTTAAGTAGACGGTGGTGGTCTGGTGAAGACGAGGCTTGGGCTGGGCGGGGGATGGGTTATGGTGAGTGGAGGATGTAGACAGGTGGACTGTTGGTGGTTGGTGAGCGGTAAGAAGAGTGGGGTTGAAGGAGACGGTTTTGGGTGGGTTTCATTCTTTAAAATGAAAAGTAAATTCAATATTTTTCCACCTCATTCACAACTCATGAAAAAAATAATAACAAAAAGCCATAGGGTGAGATTATTTTTACGATAATAATAAATTAATAAGTTCCCAAAATATTATTTAATCATAGTTAATTATATAAATTAATAATAAATAATACCACATAACTACTTTTTGGTCGGAGATTACCCTTTCTAAGACATGTATTCCATTATTGTGTCAAACGTGCAAAGATATTGTTATTTTGATTGATTTCCTCGTTTTTGTTTGATGGCTCAAAGGTGGTGTTATATTCATCAGTTTTTCATTGTTTTTTTTTTTACCGAAAACATTTTTATTAATTTAAAAGACATTTTCCAAAAAATTACCTTAAGCACATTTTCTTATTTTAAACTGAAATTTTTGTATATGTTGGGTTGTGTATGTGTTGAACCAAATATAGAAGTCTTAGAATTTTTTTTAACCAAATAAAAACGTTTTGTCTTTGACTAAACGAGGATTGTTTTTTTTTTTTTTATCAGTAACTAAATTGGTTTAATTCAAAGAATAATCATTTGATACATAAAAGACAGTTGTAGCTGAGATTAACTCACTTTTTGGTTTGTGGGGAATGGTAGTGTGCTTCTTCGTGGTGATGATCCGATTCCTTGAACCATCAATTCAACCCAATTTTGATTAGTACACAATCAACAATATTTTCAGTATTTTTTTAAAATTGAGACACCTTATTATATTGTGTAAAGTTATTAGTTGGCAAACATTTTGATAGAATGGTTCCAACATGCAATTATATGGCAGAAGTTTTTCGTTTTTTTTTTTTGTATTATATGTTATGCTTCATCCATATTTAAAAGTAACAACACTCTTATGAAATCGTCTTTTTATAAGCTCTAAAATGATATGACCATAAAGAGGCCCAACGCGGGCTATAATCCATTAGGTACCAATCCTTTTCTACTTAAGAGTGTTTGTGCATATATTGGACGATCCTTTTTGTTTATTTTTGTATTATTGTTTATGCATTTCACCCCTCACAACGCACAGCCGTGTTAGGATCCTCTAGAGTCGAAAAATAAATGAAGAATGTAGAGTTTAATAGTAGTAATTTAATTTACACTTTCTCCCCATTGGTGATTTTCATGCATCCCACTATACATGTCACTATCTATGGTAAAAATCTACCAACTCTATGAGAACTAACTCTAGAGGATCCAAGCCCCACACAACCATCATATAACACCTCAGGTGAAGCACCACCTCTTCTCTGTACACATTACCACCATGATGACAATCATTTAACAATGTAGCACCACATACATTATCAAGAAACATAAGTGGATTTGCGATGTTTCCAGGAGAAGCAAAAAGGGTGTTGGTTAGAGAGAAAGTGAGGCAGTGTTGAGTCGTAAGAGTCCATGTGTAGCGGGCAAAGGAGCCACAAATAAGGGCGGTGCGATGGAGAAAGACATTGGCGACGTGCTTGAGGAAAGAGATCAGAATCATGGGGATATAGTTGGTCGGGCACCTCAGCACCCCTCTATGTGTTTCCATGAACTACCAATTACTCTATTTACTTACTATCATATGAAGTCAGATCACCCTTTGGGTGTGACCGTGAGAAATCATTTGATTACCATCGTCATACAATACGTCAAACCCTATCAAGCAAATCGTTATCGATCTAATAAATTGATTAATGAATAAATCAATCTCAATTTATTCTAATTGAGATTTTTTAACTTAATCGCACTTGTCGGATGACACAACTCTAACAATTTCCCACTTGTATGAGACAAGTCATGCATCTACCAATTCTCTTGCATGTTATATGATCGACCACTCACTGCAAGGTGTCTTGCCGATCGTACTTGCACTTAGTCAATTCAACTAAGTGCTTTTCTTGATCGAGAGAATAAATATTTGACCGGATAATCTACCATAGATCTCATTCGAGCATGGTAATGCATTTCAAGCCATTACTCCTCGAGTGACATAAAGATATCAACCATGGCTAGGGTGGACAATTCCTTCGACCTATTCTCCTTGTATAATACAATTCATAATGACATAATCCATAAAGCCTTCTTTTACGATGCGACTTCTGATGGTAACCAAAGTCACTACTCACTTATCAACTTAGATAAATAGTCTTAGGTCTAAAGAATGTTGTTACCTGATGAAAGATAATAGGGTAAAATAAATAGATTTTTCCTTCATGGTGTTCAATAATTAGCTCATACATACCATGTGACATAATAATAATTTTGAGGATTGTTCTCATAACAATATTTGTGTACTTTTATATGAATTTCAATAGTGAAATCCCGATTTTCGATTTTACAAATTAAGCAATATAATTGTACATAGAGCGAGCCAATGAAACCTTCTTAGTACGTAGCTTATCTTCTTTTTACTCACCCTATCCATATGCTACACAGGCCAGAATCGAACTCACCATTTTTTTTGTTATGTAGGAACATATTCCTTAAATAGATAACGAGAGACAATTGATATATATAGTAAGGTTTAGAGGCAAACAATTAGTGACACTACCCGAAAATACAACACGTATACAACACAAAGTTAGCGTGTTTGGGTTGGAGGTTTTGGCCCATTTTAGTACTTGGGTTGGCACGAACCTTATAAGAAACTTTAATGGGTCTAGTTAGGGTTGAGGTATGAAACACGAACTCGATATGAATAACCCGTTTATTATAAACATGCGTATTCGAAGTCAAATATGGTCTAGTCGAATACATTACCTTCTTTATATATACGTGAACAACAACCCACATATTAGACAAAGATGAAAATTGTAGCCATAATGTTTTATTTCTCTTTGCCTAAAAAGTTACTCAACTCGACAACACGACCACACACGATTAACGGATTAGAATCAAGGACTTTCAAAACATTGAAGTAATTTGGTCAACAAGAAAGTTAAATAAGTCATGTTAGTCTTGAGGCCATAGGGTTTTATGACTCTTTTTTTTTTAACTGTAAGGGACGAAGTACAAAGCTAACCCCTAGAATAGAGATAGCCTAACTCATCCTCTGGACGAGGAAAGATGAGGGTTTTATGAGCCGTTTTAACTTGACAAGACTCGTCTATTTGCTTTAATAATGATCAACCGTGTATAAAACTGAACGTTGCGGCCGAATCCTCGTATCGCCTTGTCCCATTGGCTATATCTTAAATTGGCTTCCCTAACAATTCTACAACAACTAGTTACAAAAGTAAGGATAATTATAGGGCGCCACTAGGTGATACTAAATTTGAGTGCCACCCTCTCACATGCATTATTATAATGCTTGGTGGATGCCAATCATCTCATTAACAGGGGGATTATAATAGGAAAATAAGATGGCGCCAACGGGTGGAAGCGAGATTGGGCGTCACACTCTCACAATGTAGTATTATGATAATCTCTCCTTATAAGTGAGGTCCACTAAACATTACTCCCTCCTTATTTTAATATAAGTTGTTTTAGGTACTATAGCAATTTTTTTTTTATATATGTCATTCTCACTTTCGTCATCTCTCTCTTCTTTTTATTTTCCCAACCTCCCTATAACAAGCCCACTACAATTTCCAATACTTATTTGTTTCATTTTTCCATTAATTTAAAAGAAAAAAGACTTTCTCCTCTGCCAATGTCATATCTCTCCTCTTTTAATCCTTTCTTAACTTTTTCTTAATTGTTGTGCAAAAGGCTAAAACGACTTATAAAAAAATGGAGGGAGTATAATAATACATGTGAGAGGGTGACACCCAAATCCAGTAAAATCAGGTGACGCCCTATAATTATAATATTTTGCGAGAGGGTGACACACAAATTTAGTACCACCATACAACGTCATCTTATTTTCCAAAATTAATGGAGGGTGACAATGCTAATTGTGTGAACCGTATTCTTGAGGATGATCAGACATTGGGAGCGAATCAACATGTCGTAGATATGTGTCGCAAGCTAGTGAACAAGGATGGTTGGAGAGTTCACGTAAGTCACATATACAGGGAAGCAAATTCTGCAGCTGACTGGCTAGCAAATTGCGGTGTTATTCAATCTGACATGATGATAAGGATCATCTCATCTTCATCGGAGCTGGCGAGGATACTCCGTGATGATATTTCTGGAGTTGCAAGGCCCCATTTAGTTGTTTTGTGTTTTTGTTTCGGGTTTTCCCTCGTTTATTACCAAAAAAAAAAAATTTCACTCTAATTTAAAATATAGTATTTTTTTAAATATTTCAAAAAAAGTAAAAAAGGTTAGTTAGGGTTGATAGTAAGAATTCCCTCCCACAAAACCGCATATCCCAATATACTCCCTCTCCCAAGCCCCCCCGCGCCTTAAAATGCCTAGCCCAAAACAGTAGACGCCACCATCCCCGCAACCTTTCATTTATTCATACATCAAAACGTTACACAAAACATTTCATAACCATCATTTCAATTCATTTCATACCATAATATACCATAATCCCTATTATTATTATTCATATCATAGGATAAGCCACATTAAGGGAAAAATGGCGAAGAAATCAGCTCTGAAAAAAAAACAAAAGAATGTGTTCTCATCAAAACACACCTCCGGTGTGGCCGAATCTTATCACATACGTGTCGCTCACGTACTGGACACCTTTCGCTCTTCTCATAATACAGGTATTTACCTTTTCTTTTTAATAAAGGTTGTATCTTTTTCTTTTTTTTATATATAAGTTTGTTATTGGGTTATTTGTTTTCTCCTTGTTATGATGAAATGTTACGAGGGGTAAAAGTAGACGAGCTCCTTGCAAGCTAATCAACACGGGTTTTTGTTTTTTTGCAAAATGAGAGACCTTTATTGCGTCATCATGACTCCGTCTACATTTAAGATACCTTTATTGCGCCAGCATGACTCTGTCTACATTTAAGATAAAAATAGACGGTCTCTCCCAAGACTATATAAATTCTAATAAAAGACCGTTGTAGAAGTAGACGAGCTTCTTGCAAGCTAAATCAACACGAATTTTTTTTTTTGCAAGACCGAGTTAAATGAGAGATGTTTATGATATACAATATCTCTTTGTTGCGCAAACATGACTCTTTCTACTTTTTTAAGATAAATATAGACGGAGACAATTGGTAAAGTTTATGCTGAAGTAATGTGTGTGTTCTAAGAAAGGCTTACACAAATTCTTATGAAAGACCGTCTTAAAAGTAGACGAGCTCCTTGCAAGCTTAATCGACGCGAGTTTCTGTTTTTTGCAAGCCCGAGTTAAATGAGAGATATTTATGATATATATGATATATCCTTTTATTGTGGCAGCATGACTTTGTCTATTTTTGAGATAAAATAGATGGTTTCTCACGAGACAATTGGTAAAGTTTATGCTGAAGTAATGTGTATGTACTAAGAGAGGTTCACACAAAAATTTTTATGAAAGATTGTCGTAGAGGAAAGGAGCTCCTTGCAAGCTTAATTAACACAAGTTTTCTATTTGGAGACACTATCGTAATGTAATGTTGTTGTAGAGTTTGAGGTAGATTATACTTTTGTGGAGTTTATTTGTGGGCTCAATGAATGAATGACTAGGGCCTTTCGGGATTCCTAGTGGTCTTTTGGAGAACAAATGTCAAAGCTTTTTTCATCATTGGATTTGAAGGCTGTCAAATGACGCTTGTCATGTTATTCATGTGTAAAAATGCTGCTCCTCTCTTAAATGAATTTCGTTATTTTAATTTTATTTGGAGTACATGATGGTTTTTGTGCGAAGTGATGGATGATTGTGTGGAGGGGAAGGAATGGTGGTTCGTTGGATATATGTATTTTGTAACCGAATCATCTTTGAGCCATTCTAGAATGATCAGAGATATATTTAATCGTGACTGCGTGGTGGCTGCTAGTTGTCAATGCTAGAGTATTTAGTACAATTATACTTCTCACGTTGCTGTGAAACAATGATGGTTGGGAGAATACAAGTGATTTTTTTTTTAATTTTAATTTTTTATAGGTAATGATGAGTAAATAATAGACACACCAAGGGGGTGAGGGTGATACCAATAAGCATAAGAGGTCTGAAACCCCATAGACGAAGCCCCTGATGATAGACTCAATATAAACAACCGTAGATTTGGGAATGTATGAACATTGGAGGACTAGAGGAGTTAAGTCGGAACGTTTTTAAATTAGCAAGTTTAGATCTGATCTTTTCCACAACCGGAAAGATATTTTCTAGTAGGTTTAGGTCTCTTGTGAGAAAGTGGTTAGCCTAAGGAAGTTTCAGATTTTTTTAATGGCAAGCCGTTCACAAAGCAAATCAGCGTGGAGGTCGTTGCTGGGAAAGAAAGCAATTAGGCTTTTATCCTTATTCACTCTAAGGCCAATGGAATATTAGAAAAGATCTTGGACATCATTTATGGACACCATGGTATTTTTATTAGCTTTGCCAAAGAAAAACACTTTATGTGGGAAGAGATGGGAGATGAGAAAACCCCTCCTGCACCTTGAATGGAATCTTGTTAAACTTATCAGTGGCTTCAATACATAATTTGAAGAACTCCATACAAAGGACAAATATGTAGGGTAAAAGAGGGTCCCCTTGCCCAATATCTCTCGAGGGGAGGAAATAAGTAGTATGAGAGCCTTTAGGAGCAATAGACTTTGGTAATACAACTCATAAAAATCTCTAGGGAAGGTTTGTCAAAATTGTGGCTAGCCAAACAGTTTTTCAATGATGTCCCGTCCCAACTGTTTGCATGCTTTTTAAAAATATTGGAATGACAAACCACCTGTTTTAGAAGTGTGTTGGTGAAGAGAACGCATAGCCTTAGAAGCTTCTATGAAACTGGTGTTAATACGTGTGCCTTTTAATAACATTGATAGGGAGTAATAAGGGTAGAAAGCAAAGGTCTAATTTTATGGATTAGGATTTTGGTCACAACCTAATGAATGCAATTATAGAGACTCAGGGTGATTGACTTCAGGAATGAGGACCACTCTGGGGTATTGATCTTAGCTGGTCCAGCAAGCCACCCTTGCTCAAGATAGACGACACAAAGGAGGCAAGCTTACAATATCTCAGCTATGTTTTATGTTTAAATACCAAGGTGTGAAATCGGTCTGATCCAGGGGTCTTATTACTCTAATGCAGAAGTCTCCAAGTCTAATCTTCAAATTAGAGGGAATTGAAAACACTCCACTGTGATGTTTATGGAGGGTAGAAGGAATATGCATAATCCCTTAGGTTACCTCAAGAAATGAGCAGAAAAATAGGAGAAGATATGGTCTCCTATGGCTTCTTATTCATGATATTTTTAAAAAAAGAAAAAAAAGGCTTCATAGTCAAGAATGAGATCTCTTGCACATGGATGAGTTAGTAGCTCGTGAACTAAGTCATATTAAGGTACCTACAAGTAGGGTTTTTGTCAAAAATAGCTTCTTGCATGCCTCCTAGTCTAGCTAGGAATTTTTTATTTATTTTGAAATCTATTCTCAACAATCTCCTCAGCCCATAAGGTCAAATCATATGAAAGGCCTCCAAGAATCACTAAACGCCTTTCTAAAGGAAGGAGGGGGGGGGGGGGGTTGCACAGTCCACATAGGATAAAACCTAAAGCTTTTGGGTTAGACACGTGGCATATGGGAAGAGTCTATCATGGGAATAGGGCACTGATTAAAGGCCCATCTAGGGAGAATGTCTCCTGTGGAACTCGAGTTGATCCAGGCACAATTAAGACGCTAAAAAATTGGGTATATTACCTTTTTTAGTCCAAGTGTGCTCTTGAGCCGTCAATAACCAGATCTAATAAACTGATAACTATCCATAAATTCAGTACACACTTACACCTATTAATCTTAATATGTTTACCACTGAATTTCTCATCTGCCTTCGTAACTTCATTTAAATCTATAACCACTAAAGGCTCAAAGATAGCAGAACTCAAATTACTAAGGTGGTGTTTGGTTCGCTTGTGGAATTTGATATGGGTATGAGAATGAAACCCGAAGGATTACTTGAATAGCCTAATTGGGAACTGACAAATAAAACCAAAGTTTTCTTTCTTTTTTTTTTTGTCAAACTTTATTACTAACTAGCTCACGGTTAACGGTGACATTGGCCTGACACCCCTTTCCCTCTCATCATCTCGGACCAACTACCATGATTGCCGCTCACAACCGATTACCCTTAAAGATCACCGCCATATTATGGATCCCACCATCCATAGCGGTTAATATAGCTTCCTTGCTTCCACAATTCCTTGACCGATTTATTTTTCACCTTCAATCACCATTTGATAAGTTCGAGAATCACCGCCATAGGGTCTTGGGAGTTGGCTAGTGTTTCAGATCTGTTTTTGTTGCTAATTTCCGTCACATAGTAGTCAAATCTCACCTCGTGACGCATAACTTTGTGGTGATTTGAGTTGGCTTGGATGGATTATATAGGGTTGAGGTAGGTGGCGCTTCATACATCCACATAGGAATTAGTGCGTCTTGGTGTTTGGTCGACATTGGGTAGGAGGCAATGGTGGTACAAGTGGTGGTGTGATGTGAGTGGTAAAAGTGGCGGTACGGGCGGTGGTGTGATGTAAGTGGAGGAAGTGACGGTACAGGTGGTGTACCAACAATGGTGGTGAGGTTGGGGTAGATGATGGGTTGCTGGATTACATAATAGTTATGAAAGAGGGTATGGTAACCCCATTCCTGACATGGGATCCACTGGGCTCTTTTTGATACCTAATTTTTCTTGAAACATAGGATTTGGTCCAATGACAGTTTCAGGAGGGTATACAGGGGAGGTTTCAGAAAGAAGTGGCTTTCCTTCATGACAAATAGGTGGACATTGGGGCGATCGGTGTAGATGGAGGTGTTGAGAATAGTCTTTTGTCGAATGGATGGAGAAGAGGGCGGAATCTGGAGCAAGCGTCTCGCCAAGGGTCTCGAATGAGAAAAAGAGTGTTTACAGGGTAAGAGTCATGGTCGGAGGGGGAAATGGGTTGGAAAGGGAAGTCTTTGAAGGAGAATTGATAGTGATAAGGGATAAGGTTGAAAGCTAGTAGTGGAAAAGTGGACAGTGCAGATCCACCTCATTTTTTATCCTCCTAGGCCTGATGGAGGTAATGGAGTACAAATGGGGTACACATCAGCCGGGGACCCTACTTGACTGGTATTTTAGTTTGGGTCTACGCCGAAATTTCTCAAAATTGGTAAAGTTGTGCCTTCAATCTCTGCTTGTCCTTCTAATGCAGTAGGCCTGACATTTGCCGGACGGTTTACTGGAGCTAGGGCTATTCCTCTGACGGACTTGACTTGCATTAATAAGCATGTGCTGTTTACCCATGCAATTTCCACAGAATAGGGGAAAGTCTTCACATTCTATTGGCTGCTGGAGATTCCGAAACATCAGCTCGGAACAAGATTATAGCATGTTTTGCTTTATCTAACACTTCTCGTATCTGCTTTATTGAATTTTTCCTATGAATTGCCTATCAGTGATAAGATATCTAATCTGTAGAGTCCAATGACAAATTCTGATAAGGTGCACCAGGTTGGGTGGAAAATGGACTCCACTTTCAAGGCCACAAACTCAGCTTCCCATGGTTGGGTTGAGATAAAGTAATTGATGAACCATGGGCTTCCTTTAGTAATTTTAGAAGCATCCCTGCAATCTTAGCATTTGGCCACATAATTTCCTTTAGCAATAATGGAAAATGGCCCATTCAGTTTCCAAATTTATGTTCTCTGATGTACTCTTTAGAAAAAGATCTACACAAAATTAGAAAAATGCTAGCATCTGAGGGTTTTGCTATTAGCTTGAGGGTGATGGGGTTAAGGCCTAAGGGGAATAAAACTCTTGGAGGAGTTAAAAACAGGGAGTGGGTGAGGGTGTGGTCCAGCAGGTTTGGGGTGGAGGGATGGTTAGAGCTAGGTATAGAAGATGGTTGATTGTTAATGAGAAAGCCATTTGGTGAGGTTAGGATGTCCTTGAAGGAGAAGGGTTTTAAAGGGTGAACCGCATGGGATGAGAAGGATGGAGCAAGTGTGACCGGCGGAGAGCTCTTGGATACAAGGGAGGGAGCTGAGTCAGGGCTCTCTCGCTTACTTTCTCTACCATTCTTGCCTATTATCAGATTATTTCCAGCTCTTCCTGCCCCTTTAACTTTGGCGGCTGCTGAATTTCTGCTTAGCATTTTTGCTACTGTGAACCCGAGAAAGAAAATCAGAACTATACACACTTTGCTGTGAGTCTATGACATGTAACAAGGCCGGGTTCTGGTAGCATTGAAATTTCTCGAAGTCAAGAAAGCAACTTTGATTTTTTATTTTCTTTAAAGAAAGAGGTTATTTTTGATGCTCTTTTACTGATCAAGATTCGAAGGCCTTATTATGTTGATTGTTTGTTATAACTACTTCTTTTCGATTTCCTCTGGAGATTTCTTGTTTGTATTACGAGATTTAAGTTCTTGCTAAGCTATGCATGGGTGTGTTTTACATCTAAGCTTTCATCTTTTTTCTTCTCTTTACTTCTTTTGTGCAGTTCTAGTTGTGCAGGGAAGATTTATTTCATAGTGCAAACTGCAGACTATATGTTGTTTGGACCACTTTTTTTTGCAAAGAGAAGTAACAGTCATTGGTTTGGTGGTGCTCCACTTATTAGTGTTCTTTTCTCTTCACCATATTCTCCCTTAATTGTTTTGTTGAACTTTAATGTCCTGAACTTCTCTGAATACAAAAAATTCAGGTAAAGTGAGCAAGCCCTAAGAATGTGCTTTGTCTTTTATGGATTGAATTGAATATTAAATAAATTAATTGATACTACATAGGATTGCAATGTGCAAAGGCAATTCTGTCAGTCCCAGAATAAGGTTTTCGTCATATACAGAGTGCGAACAGAACTGCGTGAATTTTTATGAGCCATATAGAAGGTTTTAAACTAGAGAAATCACGTTCAAGGCCTCTCCCACCCTCCTGTCAGGTAGAAGATGGTGGGAGTGTTCCAGTGCCAGTAGTATCCAACATTTAGCGGGGTACTTAGAGGTGAAATGAGCTGTTCTCTTACCTTTTCACACTTTTTTCTTCTTCATGTATTTTTAGTCTATTAAATTGTTTATGCTTTTGGTTTGATTGTTGATCCTTCTCCTGTTGATCCTCTCTCTTCTTCTTTCTTGAGAAGTTTTTATTTCCGGATCCTATCCATTCCTGTTGTTGCTTTTGGATTTAAGCAGAGGCTTCTTGAGAGGTGGCGTAGTTTTGTATGCCCTTATTTGCTGGCCCCTTTTAAAGTCGTTCCCTTGGCCAATGTTTATAGCCCCAATCGTGCTTCCAAACGGGTCATGTCCTCTTACCTATAGCAACCATTACTTTTTCTTATGCATCTAAGCGCAGTATTTGATGGTCTAAGTTCAATTAAATAAGCTGTACGTGTCTAGTGCTTCCTGTATCTGTGAACGTAGTGTTTTATGCTATACGGTTATGATTAAGGGGGACCCATCTTTTACTTTTTTGTGTGTCCCTTTTTTATTCTTTGGGTATGGTCACCTCAGCTGCTCAATGTTTTGATTGAGCCTGTGAATGTTGCTTAGTGGATTCACTCTACCCTAATTTTTTATTGCTACTTAAGAAAATTGTTCATAGATAACTTCATCTTAGCAGTTAGCAAGAGCTGGCTCTACGACAGAATATTCATGTGTGTGCTTTTCATTGCGTGCCTGTAGCGGTGTTTTTGATGAGATGATAATGGTCTTTATTCTTGCAGTTTATACTTTTGAAGACAATCTGAATAACCATGAACGCGCGGTGGTTCATCAACTCTGTAGAAAATTGGGTCTGGTTTCCAAAAGTTCTGGGTAGGTTCATGGCTGTGCGCTTGACCGTTGATTTGATTTGTCGTTGGCAAGGAATGATTGGATATTTCACTTTGAGGTTCCATGCAGGGAGGCCTTGTTGACAGACTAGTCTTTCTTGCTTGTCTTTGGTGTGATTCTGTAGTGCCTTCTGGGACTTTTGACAAAACTATGTCCAGTGTTATTGGCACACAAGTTTTTCACATTAAATTGTAAAGGGCTGTTGGTCCTTGTATTATCTTCCATTATTTTACTCATACAAATCGCCTTGTCCAGAATCCAGATATAGAAAAGAAACATACAGATCTAGATTAGAATAATGTTCGTGCTCATGATCTATTTTAAGTCACGGGGATAACCAAAGTGTGAATTTTGGATGAAAAATGTTTTTTTTTTTAACTGTTGGTATTTATGCATTTACTGACTTGTCTTTATATGGGTGGGTTCTGTAGTAAAGGGAATCAGCGGCGTATTTCAGTGTTTAAAGGCCAGAAAAGGGCAGCTTACTTGGATGGCGAAATTGTCAGTTCAGTTACGTTCTCAGAAGATTCTAAAAGGGTTCTGACAGACCTATTTATTCACTATCCTCCCGGAGAAGACGAGGTTGGAAACCAAAATCTGAACGAGCCCACTGGCAGTTTTCCCAAGACAAGGTTTAAAAGAGATGATATATTCCGTAAACCTGTAATGAATAAGGCTGAAATATATAAGAAGGTGGAAGAACTTGCTCGCAAGATAAAGGAGACACCCAAACTCAAAGAGGTTAATTCAACCCTCATATGGGAGTGTTATATACTTTGCATTTAAGCTGTTTCTTAGTTTGAATAAATTTTTGTGTAACTCGCATATAATATTCCATTTTATCGTGGCACACAGATTTCTGAGAAGAGGTCTAAGCTTCCTATTGCATCTTTCCAGGATGTTATCACATCAACAATTGCGAGTCACCAGGTTTGTTGCTAGGCATGTATTAATTAAGTGAAAGTTGCTTTGAGAGGTCAATGTTTTACTTTAATTTTTTTTGTATGAATGATGGCAAATGGGCAATGCATTAGAATGGTCGAGATAGCCATTATAAATGTATTAGTAAATTGCATTTATCCATTTAATTGTTGTTTACTTGTTAAGTATGTTAATGTATTTGGGGGAAAGCTGATATTTAGAAAGAGCAGCTTCTTAGTCTTTATTCTTCATTTTATGAGGTTTTCAAACAACTAAGGGGTGGATTAGTTTTGACCTGAACCTGGAGGCTGGAGTACATTCTAAACTGAACAAAAGATTTTGGAATTGAAAGATCACAAAATGATTTCATGTGTACTTTTAAAGTTTGCACTTCATTGCGATTCCCGCTTGGAGAAAAGATTAGAAAGGAGGAAACAGAACTGGTCTTCTCATTTTTATTGTTATTTACAAGTTGAGGAATTTCGATGCTGGATTTCGGCCTTTCATCAATTTCTACTTTGAACTTCTTTTAGTGCAATACATACCTTATTCCAAGCTTGTTATATATAAGGATAATCATGTTGGGCATATCTCTGAGTTTCCTAATCCTAAACCTAAATCAGTTGCTGCTGGGAAGATTTAGGATTCGTCATTTGCGGTATATTATTGATGTTCTTTTGTATGAACTTTTTGAAACTTTAATTTAAACTGGAGATGTTTTTGTTTGAATTTGTATTAAGTCAGGATGTTATGGTGATCTGGTCTACACCCGTTCTATAATGTTGGCCTTTTAGTTGTTTAGTAGGGACTAGACTTCTTTGCGACGTCCTGGGTGCCCTTTTGGTTCTTTTTTTATCTTTTACGTGAGTCCATGGAGACTGAGTCAATTGGAAGGTCTGTTGAAGGTCTGATTGCTTGCTACATTTCTCTAATATTGGTATATTATCTTTTTTTTGGTGGAGTTTCTCTATTGGACCCCCGCCTTTCAGTTTTCTTCATGTAAATTTTTGTGTTTCTATTTTATTTTTAATTCCTAGATCTTAACCAACCATATGACTTTTTGCGAAAAGCAGGTAGTACTCATATCTGGTGAGACTGGCTGTGGAAAGACAACGCAGGTATAATTCCTTATATAAAAGTTTGCTACTTTGCTCAGTGTATTTAAACAAGTGCGGTTTTTTTATTGACTTGAATGCATGGCATAGTGTGCAATTGCTGATTGTTATAGTTTTCTGTAAGGACTTGTAAGTTGCAAGCAAAAGCTGGCAAATGTTACTAGCGGCTGACGGCTGACCGTTCTTAATGCACAGCCGGCAAATATTTCTAGAGCCTCTTTCCCACTATGTTTGCCCTTGTTACTTCTTTTGGTTGAACTTTGCAATCTTTGACCGTCAATTGGTTAGAATGTGTTTTGAATTAAAATTTGAGACTTATCGTGTTAGATTTTTGTTAAAAAGTGGTTTTATATGGCTATATATATATATATGTTTTGTAAGCATTAATGATAAGTGAAAATGGCAGTCAAAGTTGTGCCTTAGAGACTTTGAATAAGCAAGATGGACAGAATGCAATGGAGGAGCAATAATCTTTTTTTTTTTTTTTCAGTTGCGTCATGATTCTGATATATCGTGGAAACTATTCCTTTCTGGTGTTTAATCTATCTCTTTATATTTTAGGTTCCTCAATTTCTTTTAGACTACATGTGGGATAAGGGTGAGGCTTGTAAAATTGTCTGTACACAACCACGGCGAATTTCAGCAATGTCAGGTGAAGATCACCCTTCCTGTCAAATTCCCGGTTTAATAGTAGCACTTGATTTTGTAGCGACATATTCAACATATTTTCTAATTTGTCGGTTTCCCCCTATTCGTCACATCTGTAGTTTCTGAAAGGATTTCTCAGGAAAGAGGAGAAGGTGTTGGAAAAAGTGTAGGATATAAGGTAAGCCATTTATGCAGTGTTTGGTATATGATTTGCATGCGTAGTGGCTGAGAAAGTTAGACATGTTTGTTGAGGTCTAAGAGAGTCACGTTTACTGGTCATTTTCTGTTCAAACCAGGATTTATGTGTCAAGATATCTTGTTGCCATGTGAATGTGGAAGTTGTAATGGAATGAATTTTTGTTTTTTGTTTTTTTGTACAATTTGGGTCCATTTCTTATTGTCAGTCTGTCATATTCGTGCACATTTATTTGATGGTAAGGAATGAGTGGATATAAGGAATAAATTTGCAGAATATGACGAGAGGTGCTTTGAAAGCAAGACCTTAATAAGGACGGAGCTCTATATAGAGATGAATAGGTTTTTGGATCAAGCTATATCAGAAAAAATCTCTAGAAAGAAGCCACTGGGCCTATGATACTTGCCTCTGCTTGGTGGATATGTACACCATTGCGTGTATCTTAGTGTAGTAGACATTCTATTTTGAAGTTGCCTTTATAGTGTTTGATTTTCCCATGCGTGATACTTTGTCTTATGGACTGCGAGCTAAATCATGATGTAACATTTTTATTAACTTTTTCTCTAAGCACAATATAACATACATAGCAAACATTAGTAGAAAGATGAAAAAGGGCAAGATCTGATATGGAATACTTTAATGAGAGATTCTGATTTAACATAGTGAAAGTCTTTGTTGATTTGTGTATATTAATCATAATTTACTGATGTCAATTACCAGATACGACTTGATACTAAAGGAGACAGACATTCATCTATTTTGTTTTGCACTAACGGAGTCCTTCTACGAGTGCTTGTTTCTAGTGGTGCTAATGGAGCTCAATCAGGAATATCCAGCAACTCTCAGGAGGATATTTCTGAGATCACCCACATCATAGTGGTACTGTTTTTTTACCCTTTAAATTTTTCATACTTTTGGTTTTGTCTTTATAGATGCTAATATGCTATGCATTTGGTTAAGCTTTGTTTTGACTTATCTGAAGTCTATCGAGTGAAGAAATGCGTCTAGCTCTTCCTATCTTTATTATTCTCTTTTCATCTTTGTTAACTTGTGGTTTCTACTAATGCTTAAGAAAATATATGGTGTGCCAATTCATCTTTGTCAGCCTGCAGGCTTCAATAGGAACTAAGGTTAAAATAGTGTAACAAACTCTTACCCACTAGGTGGAGTTGGAGACCTGGTTTCTGATAGCAACTTAGCATCTTATATTTATTCAAGGAGCTCTTAATTAATATTATAATTATTCTTTGCACCTTCCTATTGTAACCTTTTTCTAATGGGTGCGAAGCAGGAAGTAAGGAAAAGAAGAGAAAGGGTGAGTTGGAATCAGGGGGTTAAAAATGAGGATTGAGGAATAGTGGAGAATGAGAAGGGCTGAAACACTGAATTATCTAAAGTAGAGAACCCAAAACAGGCACCAAGATGACAAATAGACCAGGAATGGGCGTCAAATTCAATGTGGAAAGAAATAGATTTATATGAGTGACTAATGTAAACATATCTCAACCTCAAATGAATGCTGCAATATATGTTATCCAAACTTTCTCATTATACTTGCCACTTATCCAACTGCATGTCTAGCTCTCTTCTGTCCTGTTTCCTTACTTCATTTCATTAAATTCTAAGACCAAAAGTATGAACTATTGGACGGATGGAATAGATCTGTCCGTAATTGAAGGCTGATGAGAGGAAAAGAGACAGATGCAGAATTGCTTGATGGATCATCGTTAACATTCTTTACTGATGGAGGTTTTCTTTTCAGATCTCAGTTAAGGAGGTTACTTTGAGTAGTGTTCTCTTTCCCCCATTGAAATGTACTGTTACCTTTAAAACTCCAATGAGCTTAGCTTTGAATCTAAAGCTAACAAGAAAACAAACAGTTGAAGTAACCAAAAAGTATGTTGGAGAAGGTCTAGAAATCATCAAAACCATAGTCTTAGTCTCCTTCCCAGTTACAGGATGAAGTTTGATATGAATTTCAAATGACCTTAGGGGTTGTTTGGTTTGTGATTTTCTGGGATTCATTCCTCCTTTCCCTTTCTACTTGTTTGTTTGTGATTTTTTTTTTCATTCCCTTACTCTCCTTTATCCCAATCCCCTCATATGTAACCCTCCTCTTACCCAAAGTAAAACTTCCATTCCCTCGGCCTCCTCTTTCATTTTTTTTCTTCCCACCTACTCTCTCTCTCCACCCCCACCTCCCTCCACCCAGTCCCCCCGTCCCACCATCGGCGACTGCTAACGGAACCTCTTCGTTGGAGATCTCGCCCTTACGCCGCCGGAGACACCGCCCGTATGCCGCTGGCAACACCCTCTCTTACCTTTTCTTCCATTTGTCTTCCTCTATCTTCTTCATTTTCTCATATCTTCACCCACGCCCCCTCCCCTACGCCACCACTCTTCCCAACGCCCCTTCTCCCCTTCATTTTCTATTTTGTTGTTTGTTATCATAATATTTTTAACTAACCATGGCATAGATCGGAGCAAACTAATTAGTGGTGAGCATTTAGGCCGGAATTTGGGTTGTCCATCGCCGATCAACCACCGAGCGACGGTGGTCAACCGTCGGGATGGTTGTCTGCAGGAGGTATGGATGGGAGAAGGAGAGGGTTGGAGAAGATGTGGGTTATTGTTTGTAAAGGAGGAAAATACTATTTTACCCTTAATTATTTCCATCCATTCCATTAATGAGGTGAACCAAACAATCTATAAATGTAACAAAACTTGTTTCCATTCCACTCTCCTAATTCATTCCATTTCAAATCCATTGTTTGAACGAAACGACCTCTTTAGATTTGAACAAAAAGTTACCAAGCACCAAAAATTGAATCAGCCTGGAAAATTGGTGTAAAGATCTAGAATTTGCCTAGAGCCATCATTAAAAATGGTTTAAGGAGTATGATATTCATAGTGATCATTGAGTGAAATGTTACTGCAGATTGCGTAATGGTAAAGTTGCATGCATTTGACTTCCCTTTTTCTTTTTGTGTGTGTGGGGGCAGAGAGAAGAGGGGGGGGGGGGATGACTGTTGTGGTACCATGCTGTTTTAGAACTTCAGGGAATTGAGGGAGTGGTCTGTCAGTTGTGTTTACCTGCTGAATCGGACAGAGTTGGGGATCTGGGTTTTTGAGCTGGTTAGGTAGATGGCGTTCTGTCAGGGACTTTGGTGTGCTAATGGAGTGTTTTTTCTTCTTTTCTAATTTGCCTTGTTAGAATACTAATCCCTCTCTTTCTTTCATTTTACTAAAATTGGATTTTGGCACTATTTAAAGTCATAGTTTGGCCATTAATAATTTGTGATATAAAATAGTATAACTCATAATTATGAAAGTTTTGTTAAATAAAAATCTAGCCATTAAAATTTATTAGCTTTTCAGTTTTATGTCATGAGTTATTAATGGTCAAATTATGATTTTAAATAGTGTCAAAAGTCTATATAGTGAAATGAAAAAACTGAAGGAGTACATGGTCAGTAGACCCTAAAAGAGTAGTTTTAGTAAATATAAAGGTATATGTAGGATATAATAGAACAAAATCATAAGGCTCAACAGAGGAGCAGCAAGATAAGGCAACCTGAAAGTGTGCTGGGAGATTGAGTAGGAAGCACAGAGAAAAGCACTAAAAGGCCAGAACAATTATTAATGTCTTGAGCTTCTAGCGTCATGTTTTTTGAATCCTGAAGTGCTACAGAAAATCTTTGAAGACCATCACACTCTTCAGTTTGAGCTAAAGCACTTCTCAATTTCTCATGGTTCTTTGAAAATTTTGTCTCTCTCTTGCCTCCTGTATTGTGATCCTCTTTGATTAATTTACTACACATTGAGGGTCCTTTCCGTAATGTGCTCATGTAAATATTGACCTTCTGCAACTTTTTTAATGCGTGACTTTGACGGCATTTTACTTTGTATGATATTTCATTGGATGTAGTAGAGACCATCTACTGAACAACATTCTTGCGACCCGTTTTCACTCTCATATTTAAGACTTGCACACAAGTAGTAGGTCAATGCTTCATTATGCCAGTACTCAGTGATTTATATATTTGTCTTGCTGACCTTCCTTCAAGCTGATTCTGCTTATCAGAGAAACCGTCCCTTCGAGTGGAACATGACATCTTTGTCTATTTACAACTAACCATGCAAATTGAAGTTATATTATTTTTTTTAATAATTGTTTTGTCCTGCTGAATCTGAGCCATTACAAATTTTACAGCTTCATTTTTCTTTAGTGGTCTATCACTTATGTTTGATAACACGTTGGTAATTTTTTCGTATTCTAGAACATTTTATTATGTTTATCTTGCTTTAATGTGGAGCTTGGTTCTACTTATTTGTAATTTTTGTAGGATGAGATTCATGAAAGAGACCGGTACTCTGATTTTATGCTTGCAATTCTCAGGTACCCCTAAGTCTCCCATTCAAATTTGCAAGTATTCGTTTCTTATGCTTATGGATAGGCTGTCTTTTTTTTTTCTTGATGAAATTAATGAGGTCAATTCAAGATGATAATGCCATGGTGTATGATGTTTGTTGATGATATTGTTCTCATTGATGAGACGTGAGGGAATATTTGGACCAAGTTGGAATTGTGGAGACAAACATTGGAATAAAGGGGTTTAAGGTTAAGTAGAAGCAAAACTGAATTCATGGAGTGTAAATTTAGTACTGGTAGGGTACGGAAGCAGGTGAGGTAATCTTAGATGGCAAGGTTATTTGGATGAGTAACTATTTTTGTTATTTGGTTTCTTTGAGATGGTGAATCGGATGGACCGAATATTGTCAAGGCTGGTCAATTAAAGTGGAGAAGTGCTACCACATTTTTATGTAATTGAGGTTTGCCTTTGAGATTAAAGGGAAAGTTCTACCGCTCATCAATTTGGCCTGTTTTATTGCATGACATGGAGTGTTGGGTTGTGTTAAAGTGGTATGTATATTCAGAAGATGCATGTGGCTATATCAAAAAAAAAAAAAAAGATGCATGTGGCAGAGATGTGTTTGATGTGTGGGCATATTAGGAGAAACCCGATAGAGGAATGAGCTAATTAGGGAGACTGCTGGAGTCGCACCTATTAAGTATAAGATGCAGGAGAATCGCGTAAGTTGGTTCGGACATATAAGGAGAAGGCGGTAATGCGGTATGATGCACTTGTTAGGAGACTGAGGGATGGAGTAATGAGGAGCTAGTGAGGGGTAGACCTAAGGCGACGTGGGTAAGAGTGTTGAGAGTGATATGAGGCTTCTTTTGCTTGATGAGAGTCTAAACTTGGATAGGGCTAAGTGGAAAGGGGGAATTTATGTTGAGGAGGTCCTAACCTCTTTTATTTTAGTTCTTTTTTCAGTATAGTTTTCCAAATTAATTTTGAAATATTATTAAAACTTCTTCCTTTTTACGAAATTATTTCTAAAACTTTGACGGTTCCTAATGCGATTCGTATAATGAACCTGACTGAAAAGTTACTATATTTCTTTCCATCATGTTTTTACTCTTCTTCAGTATTTTATCTAGAAAAACCAAATCAGTCGGCTCGCTAAAGACTGATGTAGTTGCATTGACTATGTTTTTATAGAATTTCATACATCTCTCTGCCTGCCATTTGAGGTTTTTGTTAATCTGTCTGCTTTATGTCGGCCCTTGCATGCAGAGACCTGCTTCCATCTCATCCTAATCTGCGCCTGGTGAGTGAAGTTGTAGATCCAATTCTAATCTATACAAAACACTTTTCTTTGCCATTTTGTCTCTGTTCTCATAAACTGAATGTATTTCAGGTACTGATGAGTGCTACACTCGATGCTGAAAGGTTTTCTAATTATTTTGGTGGCTGCCCGATCATTCGAGTTCCTGGATTTACTCATCCTGTATGATATGTTTAGCTATCTTGTTTTGCTTTCTCTCTTTTCATTGTTTAATGTCAATACTGCAACTTTGCTCTGGCTTTGATTGTTGTTTATGTGTGTTTTCTGGTATATACTTGTTTTAGGTAAAAACCTTTTACTTGGAGGAAGTTCTTTCTATATTGGGAAAACCAAAAAAGGATCATCTTAATGCTACCTCTGGTTTCGCAAGTGAGGAGCTGACCTTAACTGAAGAGTCTAAGGTAGCACTAGATGAGGCTATTGAGATGGCTTGTTCCAGTGAAGACTTTGATCCCCTTATTGAATTAATTTCTTCTGAAGGGACAGTTGAAGTGTGGAATTACCAGCATTCTTCAACTGGTGTGACACCATTAATGGTTTTTGCCAGGAAAGGGAAAGTAGGTAATATTTGTACACTTCTCTCTTTAGGTGTAGACTGTCATCTGCAGGCCCGTGATGGAAGTACTGCCTTAGACTGGGCCAAGCGTGGAGATCAGCCTGAAGCTGCAGAAGCTATCAAGAAACGCATGGAAGGTGGATCTTCCGATTCAGTGGAAGAACAGCTGTTGCTTGAGAATTATATGTCAAGCGCCAATCCTGATTTTGTTGATGTCGTCTTAATAGGCCAGTTGTTGAGAAAAATATGTGCGGGGTCACAGGATGGAGCTATACTTGTCTTCCTTCCAGGCTGGGAAGATATAAATAGGACCCGAGAGCGTTTATTAGCCCATTCATTATTCAAGAATTCTTCACAATTCCTAATTTTATCTCTTCACTCCATGGTTCCAGCAGCAGAGCAAAAGAAAGTCTTTACACGGCCACCTCCAGGTTGCCGTAAAATTATCCTTTCTACCAATATTGCTGAGACTGCTATTACCATTGATGATGTTGTGTATGTCATAGATAGTGGTCGCATGAAAGAGAAAAGTTACGACCCATATCATAATGTGTCAACTCTACAATCTTCTTGGATTTCAAAAGCCAGTGCAAAACAGCGAGAGGGACGTGCAGGTCGTTGCCAGCCAGGTGTTTGTTATCATCTTTATTCAAAACTGCGAGCAGTGTCGCTTCCAGAATTCCAAGTACCTGAAATAAAGAGAATACCAGTAGAGGAATTATGTTTGCAGGTATCTCTCTCTTAGTTTTGGAATGATGTTTCATATGTCTTTTTACACAGAGATAAATGCTTCTGCTTTTAAGAACGTTCAAGTCCTGGAAGTTTTGTGCCTTAGATGAATAGTTGATTTGATATTGTGGAGTTCAGTGAGAAAAGGATTGGTTATTATCTATAATGCTTTAATTTGTTAGATTGTTAATCTTGGCATATTGTTTGAGTGAATGTTTTTGACATACTGTCACAGTGCACTTGTAAAGGCCCCCTGCTGTTGCTTTTTGTAGTCTCTGTCTGCTTCCCATTGTTATTTGGATGTCTCTGTTTATTGCTTATAAAATGTTCTCTATATAACTGAGGTTGTCACTTATAGAAGATTTGCTTTAGTAGTTAGTAAAGGGTTCAGCTTTAATGTTTGGGATTTTCTCTGAAGTATTCTTGCGGTATAGTATAAAAGTCAAAATGTCCCCATGTTTTTTCAAAAAAGCGAGAATGCTCCCGAGGTCGTCTTTTCGACCTAAAATGCCCTTAATGAGGACGGACGTTAGGTTTTTCGTTGAATTCTGTTAGATTGATGGTTTATAATGGTAATCATTATCTAGTTGAATAATTAAGGGAGAATATAACCTCTTTTTTGTTTTTTCTTTCCTCCACCTCTTGCCCACCACCAGACCAACCCTAACTCCACCCACATCACCCACCTTCACCCCACTGCTGCCCCCAGCCCCACCTGCCGACAACAAAGCCCAACGACCCAGCCCAACCTGCAACCCACCCCCGCAGCCCACTCCGGTAATCCACGTGCAAATTGAATAAAAAATGGGGAAACACATCATAAATCATCAGATCTTCGTAAATATAAAAGCAATTTGGAAAAAATGGAGCACATATTTTGAATATTCACGAAAATCCGGTGGGGGTGGGATATTTTTGTCACTGGAATATACTGTCTGTCGGCCATTGACCGGTGGTAAACTCTGATAGGAGCTGGGGTTGGGGGTGGGGGAGGAGGAATGGGGAGAGGAAAGGAAATTAAGAAGAAAGAAAAAGAAAATATAAGAGTTAATCCTTACCCTTGATTTTAGATCCAAGGGTGAGGATGTGTTCACATTTTTAAGTTTTTTTTTTTCTTTTAAAACCTTTAGCTTAGTTAATAATTACATAGCTTATGGGATTAGAAGTAACTAATTTAACGGCAATAACATAAAAACTAACGTCTGTTCTCATTAAGGGCATTTTAGGTTGAAAGATCGACCTCATGGATATTCTAGTTTTTTTGAAAAACATGGGGACATTTTGACTTTTATGCTATACCTCAAGGGTACTTCAGAGTAAATCCCTTAATGTTTTATAGTGAAAATCTCCCCATCTTGTACAAATTGTTGTTGCATTTTCTCTTAAAATTTTGGAGCTGAAAGTTTTATATAGAGTAATATGGTGAAACAAGGGAGCATCATCTCAGGATATCTCCAGCATGCCTAACCTCAAACTGAGAAAGGAGAGTAAATCCTTGTATGTGTCCCTTGCAACAGGTGAAGATGCTTGATCCAAATTGCAAAGTAAAGCATTTTTTGAACAAAACTCTGGACCCGCCAGTATTGGCTACGATAAAAAATGCTATCACTGTTCTTCAAGATATCGGCGCATTTTCACTTGATGAGCAGTTAACAGAATTAGGAGCGAAGCTGGGCTCATTGCCTGTACATCCATTGACCAGCAAAATGCTCTTTGTTGCTATATTGTTCGACTGCCTGGATCCAGCTTTGACGCTTGCTTGTGCATCTGACTACCGAGATCCCTTTACACTACCCATGTTACCGCACGAAAAGAGTAGAGCTGCTGCTGCAAAAGCTGATCTTGCGTCGGTGTATGGAGGGTATAGTGATCAATTGGCAGTCGTGGCAGCATTTGAATGCTGGAAAAGTGCAAAGGAGAAGGGTCAAGAGTCACGGTTTTGTTCAGAATATCTCGTCTCCTCAAGCACCATGCATATGTTATCTGGTATGCGTAAACAACTTCTAAATGAGCTAATTCGGAGCGGATTTATTCCAGATGATGTATCAAGTTGTAATATGAATGCGGGGGACCCAGGTGTTGTCCGTGCAGTGATTGTGGCTGGTTTTTATCCAATGGTGGGGAGGCTGCATTCTAGTAAAAGTGGTAAACGGTTAGAGACTGCTAGCAGAGATATAGTTCGTTTGCATCCTCACTCAATTAACTCGAAGTTATCATTTAATATATCTCGTGAATGTCCTATACTTGTGTATGATGAGATAACGCGAGGGGATGGTGGCTTGCACACAAGGAACTGCACTCTCATTGGTCCACTTTCTTTACTACTGTTTGCAACAGAAATTGTTGTCGCTGCAGGAGACGATAAAAAAGAGTATGATGATAGTGGAAGTGCTGCTGCTGGTGATGATGAAGGTAGTGATGCTGATATGGAAGACATTGAGAAAACAAACAAACAGAATGAAAGAATTATGTCATCACCTGATAATGCAGTTACTGTTGTGGTTGACCGCTGGCTTTACTTTGAGTCAACAGCACTTGAAGTTGCTCAGATTTACTGCTTGAGAGAACGATTATCAGCTGCTATTCTTTTCAAAGTAAGTTCTTGCATACATTCAGGATTTTCTCCTCTTTTGTGCCTTGTGAATTCTGCTAACGGCTCATTTCATGTTCTAGGTAACAAATCCCAGAAAAGATTTTCCTCCAGCTCTTTGGGCATCCATTTATGCAATTGCGTGTGTTCTGTCTTATGATGGAATGAATGGGCTTTCATTGCACTTGGAATCCATTGATACTTTGACTTCAATGGTAAATGATACTGAAATTGGCAAGTTGTCAGCATGGAAGAAGAAAAATAAAGCTCCTATAGAGTTATGTACAACTGTAAGAACGTACAACACTCGCAGCCAAGCCGCTAAGTTACGTGCTAACAAACCGACAATGGAAGCACCACATAGTGAAAGCCATTTCACAAAAGCAAGGTTACAACCAATCCAATCACTGCCAACATCTGTTCAGCCACCTATAGACTTATGTACAACTGTAAGATCATACAACACTCGCAGCCAAGCTGCTAAGTTACATGCTAACAAACCGACAATGGAAGCATCACATAGTGAAAGCCAATTCACACAAGCAAGGTTACAACCAATCCA
>CAAKMY010042003.1:0-12481 GCA_901111285.1 Corrigiola litoralis
TCTTACATGATCTCAATGCGTGTAATATCTCATAGAAATATAAGACAATAAGGAATCCAACCATATAATATTTTTATAGTGATTCACAGGATAAGTCACTTTAATGAGTTGGAAATGTCGAGTGTAGCACGGAAGAACACATGCAAAGGCCAATAAAGCCTTCAAACTTACTTCCTAGACATGAAACCTTTATGTTCACCCCATTTTCTAAGTTTCACTCATTATAAGCATTTACTAACACACCAAGGGTCAAACCTCGAGCCCCCATGCTTGCTTTATGATAAACATATTACCATAATGATCCGATATATGTGCATATGAAAGACTTTTCATCATCGGATTTGAAAGTGACGAATTACGGTGTCTACAGGTTCTTCCAAATTCTTTCACAAAGTATGACACTTGGGATAAGGTGAAGAATGAATTCATGGACCAATATTACTATGACAATAGAGTAAATCCTTTCACTCAACAAGATTTAGAGTTAAGCAAGCAAGAGAGAACTAAAAATGCTTTCCAATTTCCTTAAGAGGAGGAGAGCCATCATATTGACATGATCAATAGGGCTTATGGAAAGATTAATGCATGATTATTTTCAATAACCTCCAACCTTCATACAAGGAAGGCATAGATTTGACGGTATTTCGCTATTTATCACAGCTACAAGAATTGAGAATTACGGTGTAGAAAAGGGTCTTACCGTCTTCATCCCAAAGTCAAAAGAGGACTAGATGGAGAGTAAGGCTAAAACTAATCCCACTAAAGTTGAAGGTAGGGATGCTAATGTTCTGTAGAGGAAGTCTTACAAAGCAGTCCATCCTCCTGTCAAGAAACAAAAGAGAATGTTTTTTAATTTGGGAATGAAAGTACGTGAGTGAAGCTTTTGATAAGCTTAAGGCTGCAAGGTATGTGAAACCTATTAGGCCAATTTCTGATTCAATACCGAAGACAAATAACTAGGATCCCAATGCATGTTGCGACCCAAAGGCCAAGCAATAAAGAAGAGGAATTGGTGGTCATGTGTCCCTTTGGCACCTTCTTTCCACATCTATCAAGTATCGCTATGCTATATTGGTAGATATATTAACTTTGTGTCAATCAATATTTCTCTACATAAGATGTGGTGGCCATGTTCAATGTTGAGAACAAAAGGCATTTCATCACCTTTTCTAATGATGATCTCCCAACAATTTTGTCTACATTACCGCTGAAACCATGGGGCATAACCTTTCCATCACATTAAAAGATGATGGGTCTATGGTTAACATGTGTCCTCTTGATACTACATGCAAGATTGGGTTGAAGAAAAATGATTTCATTTTCACTACTCTTGGGCTTCATGGTTATGACAACATGAGAAGACCAATACTAGATATGTGAAGCTACAGGTTATTACCAAGCATGTAGAGAAGAGGGTTGAGTTTCAAGTATTAGACATTAATTTGTCATTTAACATGCTACCTAGCCGCCCATGGATTCATCAACTTAAGGCCATTCCCTCAACTCTTTATCACAAAATCAAGTTCGTGATGGGGGCTGATGTGTTATCAATTAATGGTGACCCACTATAAGGGGTAGTAACCAATGCTACTTCAATTTGGAGTTACAAGAAGCTGTGAGAGTCGAGGAATTCTTTGTGTTCTTCATAGATGGAATTGTTATGGTTCAAACTGAGGAAGCATGTTTCGATCACTTTGGTGCGCAATCCATATGTGAAAGTCCTCAAGAAGAAGGGATATTAAACAAGGAAGCCAAGGGATCTATTGTTAAAGACGTTTGGGAACAAGAAGATCCCTACACTTTTGATGTGGGTTACAAGCATACATAGTTTGAGCTGAATTAGAGAAAGTGAGATGTTTAACAACTTAGGAGGATTGGTAGACTTCCTCAAATTAACCAAATCCCACCAACTTTCAATAATCAATTCATACGGGAACGTAAGTCTGCCCCTTTCAATAGGTTTCGTGAACCCTTTTATGAGAGGAAGATTTGTAAGGTACTACCTGGCTTTGAGATCTTTGAACATTGTTTCTTACTTGAGGAGGAAGGAACCCTACTTGAAGAGACAAACAAATTCATTCCAGATTTGGTCATGGGTAGAAGACTGCGTCTTTGGGTTGTTATTTTGAAAGAAAGCTTGTGAAGGCTAGAGGAGAAGCCTATGTGGCTGCATTGAACCACTATGAGTTTGATCCTACTGCCTTGATCGGGCCACTTACATCTGAAGCTTGGAGGAGTGAACATAGTTGGAATACTGCTGAAGAAAATGTGGTAGCCATTGATGTGGGTCATGGGCCTAAGGTTGAGCCTATCAATGTAGTCGAATATGGAGGTCGTTAATTCTTTCATGTCCTAGGAGAATGTCGCTTCCGTTAAGTCTAGTATTGTCAATTTTGTGTGTCCTAGAGAAATGTTATTACTGTTGAGTCTAGGATTCAAGCAAAGGCTAAGGGTAAGGCCAACCTCGAGTGGAGCTTGGTTTTTGGGGTTTAGATTTTTAATTTACTGATGTTTTGGTTATTAACTCTATCAATAATGTGACTGATTCTGCTTACTATTGTGCCTTACAAAATGATCACACCTTTAAATATTGCAATGATGAATTGTCAAACGAATTCTTTAAAATTCTTAATGTACAAGAAAATAGAACTGTAGTAATTGAAGAAGCCGAAACAATCGATATCGCTACTGACAACTCCATTGAGGAAATTAAAATCGGAAAATTACTTTGTTAGAGGAACATATTCAATTTATTAACTTGCTTAAAATATTCATACACATTTTCGCTTGGTCCTGTAAAGATATGACTGTGATCGATCCAAAGATCACAGTGCATACTCAATTCCGTTGTTCCCATATTAGAACCCGTTATGCAGACGTTAAAGAAGCTACATCGAGAGTGGTCATTGGAGATTAAAGAAGAAGTTTCCGAGCAGTTGGAAGTAGGTTTTTTGAAAGTTATGTACTACTCATCTTGGGTTGCGAACGTTGTGCTAGTAGTGAAGAAGGACGGGAAGGAGAGAATGTGTGTTGATTACCGTGATATTAACAATGCGAGTCCTAAAGATGGTTATTCTCTCCCCAACATTGATGTTCTATTCGATAACCGTGTTGGGTTGCTCTCTTCACATTCATTGATGGGTACGCAAGGTACAATCAGTTGCTTGTACATAAATATGACCACAACAAAACAACTTCCATTACCCCATGTGGGATATATTGTTATCCCATCATGTCATTTGGGCTCAAATTGCTGGTGCAACCTATCTAAGGATAACCGGGAACACCTTGTTATATGGCATGATACACAAAGAAGTAGAGGTGTACATGTAAACTTCATCTAATCAATTGCAAACTGCTAGTAACTACAAATAACCATCACCATTTTTTTTTTGTCCTCAAATCAATAGAAACAAAGGTTAAAAACTTTTACTTGCGCTATTTGTTGTAATTAACGAGTTGGTAGGGTTATGTAAAAGTGTACAAGAGCGACAACAACTAACCATTTGTCATAACTCACAAATTTGTTTTCTTCTTCTACTTGCTTAGCGAACATGTAGCTAAAACTCGAAATATTTCTCTCTAGCTTTCCGATTGTTGAACTCTACTACTCTTGTGAGAATTTTGTTATAAATTAATCAAATCATAAAAGAGCGGAAACAAAAAGACTAGACGCAGTCATGCATGACAAAGAAAATTCGATATGTGGCTTTGTCCAGAATGGAAAATGCTGGGCCCCATTTGATATGCCTTCCTCCTACATCGAGTCACACAGAATAATAAAATCAAACTAAAAATGGATATTCGCAAAACAAGTTGAAAAATAAGCCAAATAAATTACTAACTGTTTTGATAATAAAAGACATTATCATAATGAAAAGTGTTGGAATCACATAATGTTTGTCACATTTCACACGTGTTAGTAAATCATTATGTTTGTATATTAATCTCTTCGTCTTATTGATTTCACCGCATTTTGGCATTTTAGAGAGTTAGTTAAATTTCTTAGATTTGATTATTTGATCACTTTTTTAAAACAAACACTCTGTCTATGCTTCATCATATCTTTGGTATTTTTTTAAAAAACAAATAACATACTGATATAAACGAGGTGGGGTATTGTCATTTTTTATAATGATCAAGTATTTGAACTTTTGCATATATATTTCTAGAAAATATTCACGAGTTGATAATGTAGCATAAGATATTTTTTTTAATTGAAGTCTTACAAAGATAACTAAGTAACACTTTTGTGTTTTAACTTTTGTAAATGGTCCCACACTTGTAATGTTTCATCAAATACAATTTTATTATTATTTTTCTATATATTAAATTAAAGGAACACACAAAGTCGAATGTGAGAACCGAATTCTCAAATTTGTGATTAAAGTATGAATTACTATAAAACTAATCGATGTATTATCCTAAATCTGTATTAATATTTATTTGTAATAATTGAGCTCTCATGCTCATGATCGGGTAACATTATTTTAGTCACTAGCCAATAGATAGCTTACCATTTAAGAATTAAACATTACTCATTAATTTCATTTTTTCAAACTTGTAGTGGTATCCTCAATGCCAACAAATTAAATCATTGGTCTTGCGATAATACTGTATAATCTGACATAGTGGACTTTCATGGTTTCTACCGTTTAAGAATCCATGTAATAATATAAAATATTGTCTTTTAACTGAGAGAGGTTGGAGTGCAGTCATATGTATATTTTATGTACTCTTACATTCAAAAAAATAAATTATGGTTCACTAAATTGAAAATATAGTATATATTTTAGTGTTTTTGTGTAATCCCAATCCTTACCTTCTAAAATCCTATGTTTATATGTAACACAAGATGATTTTTGCCCTTTAACGATAGGGTTATCTAGTTCCGTTAAGTTCAGCTTCATTCAATATTTTAGCTCCGTTCAGTTCAGCTCCATTCAGTTCAGTTCAATTTCGTTCAATTCAAAAAAAATTTGTTAAAAAGAACAAGGCCTAATAGCAAAGACATGGAAGGAGATGTAGTTACTTCTTTAGTGTTAGGGTCAAGCGTTTAATTTCGTACCTAATTAATATGAGTAATATGAGTAACCATGAACGTCTAAAGAAAATCACAAGTACATCATATCGAACATATACCTTTTGAACATTGGCCTTTATTGAGGTAGGCGACAAGTTTACATAAGAAGTTCATAGATAAGCAATTACACATAACATTGACTAATACAATATAGTTATGAGATTATATATATAGATATAGATATCAAGTATAAAAACAGTTAACTGCGGGCTACATTTTGTCATGTGCAGCCTCTTCAGTCAGTGTGAGACATACAAACCCACCCCAACAGAAATTATATTCCCCACAATGAAACAAACAGTAATGGCGTATTATAGTTTATATAACCTAGTTTGGTTCAACACCATTTATCTTTCCCATAAAAATAAGAGAGAAAAATAAAAATGGTGACAAAAATAAATCTAGAATTACATGGAAGGATAAATGAGCTTGAATTGATTAGCGTACTTTGAAATTCTTGCCAATATAAGTTTGTCCGAACTGCCAATTAGCCGGTGCCACGTTTAAGGAAGTGGAGGTGCGATGGTCGCTAGTTGTTACTCGGAAAGAGAGGGCTTGACCAACTAAAACAGCATTGGATTGCCAATTTTGTCCCCAGTTACGGCTCATGCTTAACCAATCTGTGTTTGTACCTTTTACCTTCACACGTATAATGTCCCCAGCTCCGGCAACATTGGTGATCATTACCAAATTAAAGTAGCGGGAACCGTTGAGTGTGAATTTAATTCCCCCTGACTTCTTGCATGGGACTCTAACAATATAAAGGAGAAAACGTTAACACATCATTTTGTAGATTTAAACTTGGCTCCTAGATAGACTACTGGTGTACAAGCAAATAATACTAAGTCTGCAATCTACGTGAGTGGAATGGACGAGCAAACATAAAACATGTTAGATGGCATGACTGGTTTTACTAATGGTAGATTACCTCCCAGTTCTTTAATTAGGAGTACCATTTACTTCTAAGTAGATCTCTTATTCAGATTGTGAGGTTCTAGTTGATAAAATAGTTGCAAAGATAAGGGTGTGGGATACATCTATCTTATGTTGGACGAGTTCAACTTATATGTATAGATTATTCCAAATGAAAGTTTATACTCTAGCTAGCAATGGAGGGAAGCTTGCAGACAAGGGAAAAATTAGGAAGTTCGGTGTCAGCAATATTAATGGGTGTCTTTTGTGTGAATCACACTAAGAAACACAAGATCATTTATGTTTTCAATGTAAGTATAGTGTGGATTAAGAGTGGCTGGAAATTAGGTGTCATAAGAATTGCCTTGCAGCAAAAGGTTGGTTGTATTTTGAAAAGAAATAAAGGAAAATGTGATGTGTATCAATTTTTCAGCTTTTGTGAGATAAGGGCTATCAGGATCTAGAAATGAGGTCTTGTAGAGTAACAAATTGTTATGTGCATAGATAAATCTATACTAAGTATAAAGGATACAATGAGGTTTAGGGTGAACAATGTAATGTCTTAGGAAAGTTGTACATGGTGATAGAGTTTGGTTTATGCATTTGTAATTAGTTCGTGTATTGTTTTGTTTGTTAAGTTTTGAGGAGGCCTTCTTAGAAGGTTTGCTCAAGCTTAATAATTAGTTTACTGTAATTTTTTATTTTTTTATGGTACAATGGAGTAATTAATGTTGCGGGGAGGATATGAGAATTCGAACCTGTAAATTGTTTGTTGGTTTGTTGATGGAATTGTATTCTTACTTGTTACCAAAAATAAATCCTAAATTAAGTATAAAGAAAAAGCCTTATGGCCGGTATTAGTAATGAAAAAATATCCCTCTTAGATATAAAAGTAACTAATTGGAGATTTAGATATATTTCATTAGTAAAATGATGGCAATCACTTTTTAATTTTGTAAGGGGTGGAGTACTAGTCTCGGATTATTCAATAAGCTGTCTAGAACGAATGGGTCAAACAGATAAGAGTAGTGCAAACGTTGAAGTGGTTTATATATGTTTTTCCAATGTATTGTGTGCGCACAAGCGTATTAATGTAGGGCATGGCACGATAACATCTATTTGGCTTCCTGGAAAGGGGGATCTGATTAATCAGGCATGGCAAGCCATACATGTGGCTGAATTTTATTGTTCCGTACTCAGAATCTCATATAAGAAGAGTTTTCCATGTGAGGGTGAGCGATTATATTAAACAAGATCAACTAAATTCGGTTAGAATTAGAATATCCTTGAAAAGGTAACAGAAGTATTGATCCACCGAAGCTTCTTTATTGATCTTCCCTAATTCCACTAAAAGACAGGCAATTCAATTGTGCTTACATCGGCTTGGAGCAGTTACCAAGTACCAATGCACACTGCAATTTCAGCTCTCTTCACGATTAGTTATAGAAAAAGAACAAAAACTTTCTTACTCTTCAATTTTCTTCCTTTGGAAATTCATTGAGTTCATAAAGAATACTGTCTTTTTCATAATTTATGGATTTAATTCAACTACGTTATTCTAGCCTGTATGCCAAAACAAAAATAAAAAATTATGCAACGAAAAATAGCTAACAGCACAATGCTCATGCATTATGGATAGAATAGAAAAGATGCTATAGACAACAATTGGCAAGACTCACCGGCGGTAGTTAACCGGGATGATTCCTGCTCGGTATTGGGCAAGCTTAAGGAACGCAGGTTCGGCAAGATCAAAATGCTGGCGAGGGGGGTTACACCACCCGCCATTGTCGCTAGCCTCAGCGTAGTTAGGAGGGCAAAAATTTGTAGCAGTGACAAGGATGGAGGGGTTCCCAGGAGTGCACCACTTAGGATCATTGTCACACTTAATCTCAAAGCAGGCACCACAAGTTAAGCCGCTGTTGAACAACGCTGTGCTCAATGCTGCTGTGTCGGTACCATATCCGGAGTTGTATAAGTTGCCGTACCCACATGCTCCCCCTACAATTTGTAACAAATTTTTAGAATAGTCTTATGATTTTATCACATATTAGTCCTTCGTAACGATCTACAAGTTCCAATGAATAATATACTCATACGGACTAACGTCAAGTTTTGTTAAATGAACCCATCAGTGTAGCAGACTATCACGTACACTAGCAGTGACCAATTCGTAAACCAAAGTACACATCGCACGAAGATAAAAGGAGTTAAGTCGACTTTTCAAGTGTTAGGAGCATCAGTCCTCGACGCCACCAAGTTGAAATCCTCTTGACGTAAGTAGAATAAATTGGCGCATATATACTATTCTAATGTATTGCCGACAAACTGAATGTAAGGTTCAGAACGATATAGACTGTGTACGACTGATCGTGCATAAGTAAAGCCACATTTAGCTTGCTCTTGCCAAAAAGAAAACTATTTGCTAGCTAATTGGTTTTAACTAACAATTAGAACACATGTTTATTATTTATTTTTTTTGGTAAGAAGAACACAGGTTTATTATGAGATAATAATATTCCTCATACTGATTTCTTAGTTTGTTTTCACTTCTATTTTCTTGGGAGAGGGGTTTTATTGTGTTAAAGGGAAAGCGAATGCTAACGCGTAAAAATATAAGCGAGCTTTTCAAGTACTGCGCAATGCCAAAAATTGATAAAGTAGCTAAACCAAAGTAACAGATAACAAAATATCACTAACACAGTAACACGTATCTTTTATGACCTACCTAAGAGTCGATTACTATAGGCTACTTAGTTGATATCGCATTGTCTTAAAACGGTTTGCCACAGTATGTTCACTTGTAAAACCAAGCAGAATCTTATTCAATTCTCATTAAGCTGGCCTAGTGTTAAACAAAGTTGTTGGCATAAAAGTAAGCATAACATTCGCTTTTTAGTGATCGATCAAGTCCATAACTTTTTGAAGTCTTTTCACGTAAACTATAAGCTGTCTGAGGTAACCTTCTCTTCAAAAATATATATTAGGATGTGGAGTATTGAGCTCACATCATAGAAAAGTGCAAAAAAGCAAACTAAATAAGAATTGAAAAAATGAATAAAGTGGAGACTATACCCATAGTTCCGGACGCATCCTCGCCTCCATAGAATGTAGCATGAGCGCTTATCCAAGAACCAGCTTGGTATGTCCCTGGGATTCTTGCTTTCACACTTGACATAATAGAGAGCATGGCAGCCAATATGAAGCAAAGCATGTTAAGGAGCCCCATATTGCTTATTAATTTTAACGACAGAGAGAGTGTGACAAGGGAAGGGAGGGAGTACTGGATTGGGGAAGTTAGCAGGGGGTGTAGGAATTGTGGGGTATTTATGGTGTGTGCATTGCGAGGGCTGGTTACAACTCACAAGTCACAAACTATTTATCAATATGGTCCACTTAATTCTTTGATTCAATTGATGGTACGGTATTTTCGTGATTTCCTTTGTGAAGAGGAGGGATCATAGAATCTGCGTACACAAAAATAATAGTTTCTTATTAATTACTGTTTTTATTATCCTTTTCCCCTTTTCTCCTTTTCGTCTTGTGATTAATGAATATGCAAATGGATCAACTCTGTGTCTCTTACTCCTCCGGTAGTAAATGGTGGTACTGGTACGGCTTTTATCATGGGAAGAACTCAAAATTGTACTGTTCCGTAATAACCTCAAAACATATACTGAAAGTCAACAGGTTCGGGAAACTGCCTAGTTTTGATACAGTACCCACTTACATACGTAAGTTTACAATTTTCTCGTTAAGGAGTGCAGTGCGTATATAATGGAATGTCCAAAGAATTTCTGATAACAACATAACCACATCCCCGCCATCTTCATATATACCCTTCTCCTCTATAATTGGTTGCTCCTATATATCAAAAAATATAAATATCCAAGATTGACAAGGATATGAATTACGAGTTTGTATAAGCTAGGCATGTGACTCAAGTTTTACTAACACATACAATGTGAAACAATAATTACATCACTCACTATTAGCCTTGTTCTTTGAGTCAGACACTCAGACCATATTTATATAAGGATATTTATATAAGGGTTAGCCAGGAGTAGGTCTAATGTGAGATAATTGTTGGGCGGGGCAGGGCAAGGCATGGTTAGGTTTGCAACGGGCTAAGTCAACCTTGATCCGTACTAGACCTCTACAAAAGTGAGAAACTAAATATAAGATATTTATGACCCGCAAAAGATTTAATCGACCCGACCTTTTAAAAGATCATTTAACAATAATCTATATTGTCCCGGCCCATTAAGATGTGGGTCGGGTCTGACCTATTTTAAAAGAGGTAAGTCACGAGCTTTCTAAGGGTCCCCACCCCATTGAACAGTGTACTCACCACACAGAAATAATTCGGACAACGGATCTTTATTAAGATATTTAGGAAAATTTGCAAAAAAAATCACCTAATTAGTTGGTGATATTGTAGACAACCACCTATTAAGTTTATTTTGTAAATAACCACATAAAAATTTATATTCTTGTGAAAGACCACCTACAACCTAAATCCTTCCTTTAAAATTAGTGAATTTAATATATTCTGACTTTAATATATATCCTTACTATAGTTTACTAAAGTTAGCAGGTGTTCATCAACAAGAAAATAAAGTTTTAAGTAATTTTTCTTCAAAAACATTCTACTTTGTGGTTATCTAAAAGCTCAACCACTATTAATTAAGGTGCTTTTTCCAAAAAATTTTGTCAATTGTGCTTTTTTACTTGAACAACTAAAATAAAACTATATTTTTTTGTATGTTGGGGTTTTCATCAAGATTGACCTCCTAGTATTCAACCACTTCTTGATTCTGAAAGGTCGTCAAAGCATGCATTATTAGATGGTTAAAGAATAAAAGGGTTCGAGATTTAATTGAATAAATACATGAAGGTAGTATAAGATCTTTTTTTCTAATCAATGTAGTTAAACTGTATGTGTTTTGCTAAAACAACAACAAAAAAAATAGTGCTTTCTAGTTGTAGTCCACATTTGACTTGGTGATCAAAAGATGACAAAGATTTTCTCTAACTACAGAATGAATTACAAATTTCCTTATAATTGAATGTGATTCATATTAACGATTAGTTTCACAAGGTTGGAGTATTATTATTGCCACTAGCTTATATTGTTGAGATTTAATGATCAAAATTGATGTCGATTGACTACAAAATGTAAATATGAACCATAAAAAGAAACATATGGAGTATTAGTTTTAATTGGTCACAAAATCAAATGAAGTTGCGTACATGATTCTTACAGTATGTTAATTCATTATCACAAAAAAAAAAAAAAAAAAAAAAAAAACCATATGTTGATTCGTTTTATGGGGAGAGAAGAGAAAATAAATCTCTATGAAGTGTATCTATAAAATCATACAAAAATGGGTCCAAGCATGCAGCTGAATTGAAATGTATGATGAACCAATGTAATTCCTCTTGCCCTTATAACAGATCTTATGAATAAGAGACACAGTTGTCACTTGTCAGAGAGGAATTATGTTTAAAATTTTCTAATAATTGCTTGTTTTGATGAGTCATTTATCCGATCCATCTCGGAACGTTAATACCAAATGCAATTGCTAACAGTGGAGTCGAATTTTTTCATAAATGCCACGAACATGAGCTAAGCTATGAAATAACCTGGCATGTGCCTCTCACATGGGCACTAGTTAGTTAGTATTCAGCCTCTGATCAGCTTCTTTCAAGCTTACCCAACGTGGGCACATGCAGACAATGAATGGTTTGTATAAGTAGCTCGTATAAGTATTGTAAGAGCGAAGTAAGCAGTTGGTCCTTTAGACCTTTTTGGTTAATCTATGCTATCAATATTCTTAAATATAGACAGCATGTACAAACTCCTTTCATCAAGATATCTTAGTCAAATGTTTGAGTTACTAGCTCGCATCAAAAATTAATGCTTACAGTAGAGATTCCAATTACTCATATGATCGACGTGATGCAGCAAGAGCTAACTTACTGTGGGTTATTGATGATGATACCTCGCTCCTATCGCATTAAAATAACATAGAAAAGTTATGTCACCACTACTTATGTAGAGGTAATTAAGCATCTCATTTCGCAGCACAATAAATGAACGTGTTGACTGGCCTAGGACGCACCCCTATATGGCTACATCTTATATCTATATACTAGATTAGATTTTGACCCCGACGATGCTCGGGAGTTATATAATGTTTTTTTATTTGGTTTTTTTCATGGCATTTGTTAGACTATTCATAAATTTGCTTTTATTGAATTACTTGTATATGATTTAAATTTTATCGTAAAATATTGGATCTATATAAATAATATCTAATATTATTAAACTGTAATTATGGTTTATGAGTTAATTGTACTTTACCATATCAATATGAATTTCTCTTAACGAGATTGAGACATAATTAATAGTATTAATTATTATATTTTAAATTTAATTAATTTTATATTGTTAAAAAGATTAAATGACACTTTAAATATATATGT
>CAAKMY010042012.1:0-10742 GCA_901111285.1 Corrigiola litoralis
TGAAAAAGCTCATGTGGGAAAATGAATGGATCGGAGGTAGTACAACAATTACCAGACAACAGCCAAACACAATTAAAAACTCAACAGAGGCCGTGATACAAGGTCACAAACACAGATGAGTGAAAAGCACACAGATACCAAAGAGAGCGAGGGAAGATGAAGAAGGCAGCGAGCATTTAGGTCCAGTTACCTTGTTGATAATGTCCTGAAAAGCATCTGTTCCATTTTCCTGTATGTACTTTTCTGCTGCTGTTATAATGTCATCCTTCTTACTGAAGACATCCTTCTTCCTTGGGACATACCATACGTTAACAGTATGATTCTGTGCATTCACAAAAGTTGGTCTCACGAAATGCTCATACACGTATGCAGCCCCACTGAAGTATGGTATGACCAGCCAGCATGTAACAATCAGCTTTGCATAGGACCAGATTGGGATCCTGGAGATACAAATGGATAGTATCAGCAAGAAATACAGGCCTCTATTTCAGATCCAACTACACACTGCTATGTCAAAAATGTGAGCTCCTAGGGATATCGTAGTTCGTTGTCAACTTTTCATAATTTCAAGTATGCAGTGACTACATGATCCTGTATACTTATCAAGTAGACTCACAAGACAATAATAAGAGTAGGCCCTGGTTATGTCGGGAGGATTTAATCACTTATTGGTATAAATTACAGTGTGCAAGTGGTATCATATTCAGACATCTAGCATTTGCACACGGGCAAAGCATGTCGAAATAACATAGTTGTCGTCAGCAAGTTATTGCAAAAAGTGGAAGAAAAAGAAGAGCAAAAGACAAGAATAGAAAAGAGAGAAAAAAAGAGAAAGCAGAATGCATGTCTTAGATCTTACACTGAAGACGAAATATAATCCAAATTCCAGCAGATAGTAATAGAGCCTGTCAACTACATAAACTGGCAATGTGTCTGGTTACAGAATCATCACCAAATGAAATGTTCTCAGTTAGGAAATAAGGGATTTCTGAGAGCCATACGCTAAGCGCAGATGAGAGACATTGACATTTTAGACTAAGATATTCTATGAACCTATATGCTACCTATATGCTCAGAGTCAGTACACTCCTCACAGAGAAGACAAAGAATGGAAGTACAACCTTGACTACTTGATAGCTAATGCGGCAAAACGGCAGGGTAAAACTGTTTGGACAGAAGGGAATAAGTATTACACAAGCACACTCGTATGTAACTTAACCAAACTAATAAAAAACTAGAAACTTGAGATCACACACCGTAGTGACAAGTGACCAACAAGTATAAAAGACCGAATGACTTCCTACATGTTCTAACTACCTAAATGAAGCAAAGATGCATAGGATGTGTTGCATGATCCATCTAGTTTAGAAGGGTGGCCTGCATTCCAAACCTTATCCCATTAATTAAGGAATATAGAGCATGCAAATTAGGAATCAGAATGCTTAGGCTTTTGTAAGACGAGAAAGGTAGCAAAAGAAATCTCATGCAGGTTTCCGAAAGCTATTTTACATGATTCTACCTTACTTACACAAACCAAGGTCCTTAATAATATGTTATTGGAGTCACTGTGCCTTGAGCAACTTATCATGGACCTCAGTACCACGTAACTACTCCTGCATTGAAGCCCGCTTGTCTTACTGTGCTTTACTATAGTCACCCTTCAATTTCCAGTCTAGTGTTCTTGCCCAAAATTTTTTTGGTTACATGAAGCTTTGGGGCCCATAACAGTAAATTAGTTCAAAGTTTCATACGGATACCAATAACAACAGTTTCACAATTAGTGTCACGATTACAAGTTTACGGGTCATTGCTGGATAATAGCTTAGGCCTACTACCAATATACTTGGAAAGTTATCAATGTTTTATCTTTATGCTTCTTAACTTGGGTGAAACTGACCAAAACACACCATGTAGTATCAATTATTTGCCTTCCATTTCTAGGGCAGTGTACTGTTTCATAGAACTAGTCTTTGATGGTTTTGCTTTGTTGATGAGATCTCCAGTAATACTAGATATTCTCTAGTACTTATCTATTTGTTTTTAATATTCAGAGCTAGACATCTTCAAGAAGGTGACAATAAAGAAAAGACCAGCTGGAAATAAAGATTAGGAGAGCCGACACTGCCAAGGACAATTAAATTTCATAGAAAGAAGAGAAAACAAAGAAGACAAGCAAAGGGCTCGGGAAGAAGACAAGCTAGATAGAGGATACATAGGCATTGGAAGTCTAGTAACGCCCTGTCTTCAGAAAAACAAAAGAGTAAAGAAAAAGACTAATAGTACAGGCTCAGAAGAAGATAGATTGGAGAAGAGACAATCAAGGAGCTCATAACCCAATGCAAGCCAAGTATTTTCTCAAGCATGGTGGAAACTCAGATCACCAAGATATCAATTGGATCCGATCATCCAAGTGTTGCAGAATTCTCATTAAACACGGTGCAGCGTATTGCTCCAGAAATGCTTCAAAATAACTCCAGAAAGAACAACACTATTCGTCAACCCCACATATTTGATTCAATTAGGAAATCCTGGTGGTATGGGAAAATATCCAGAGACTTCTTGTAACTAGCCAAATCACCAAAAAATATCAAACTCAAGAAGTAACACCCTTTTATGAATAAAAATTATCTTCAAATTTCAGAATACCTACTAAAATCCCAAGAGACTACAGAAAGAAAATTGGAGACGAAAGAAACCGATGAGTTAAAGCTCCGTACTAAAGAATTACAATAACCTAAAAGTCCAATCAACACCTCTATTAAATAAGGCAATTAAGGCCTCAAACTCCGGGATTTTATCGTTCTGCACATAACTAAAGCATATGACTTAACTGTTTGTCTTCAATCCCCTGCTGCCATTTAGAATCAGATATACACATAGCAAAATCCCCCCCTATTGACTTGTAACAGAACAATACCTAAGTACAACTTCAATAAGCCACCCATAGTTATACTTTTACTCCAAGGGCTCAATTCCGTGGTAGTTGTAAACTTGTAATGCAATTCTACCATTTCAACCCCCTTCCAATTTCTACTCTGTCCCGGCCCCAAACACCCTAATCAACCCTTGCTTCTCACAGGCCACATGTGGCAATCGAACAAAATTGCTCCCAAATTCTGCAGACTCCACTTCCTTTGTTCCAAGATTAAAAAAAAATAAAAAAATCAGTATGTTACCCCTTGCCCCATCATTTTTGCTCTCCTAGAAAGGTTGCCATATTGCAAAGCCCACTATAAACCTTCAGTCCTTGCATTTGTTGCAAATACTGGTCATTAAGCTTTCTGGGTTATCCAGCCAAGGAATGGACACAAATTTCAGCATGAATCTAGAATAGCGGAAGCGTCCAAATAATATTAATTAAAACTTAAAATGAATCCGTCTCTCTCCCATCCCTCCTGTGTCCATTTGCAACAATTGCAATCCCCACATTATCATTACAGTTCTTTGGTGCATTCCCTGGTGCAGAACTTGCAAGACGATGATTGTTCGCGTTCTGATTCCTATCATGATGCTGAACTCCACCCCAAACACTCCCACTAGGTTTCTTGAAGTTCGGATCACGCTTCATTGTAGCATCTGGATTAGTGTAACACTCAAAAGCTCGATGTCCCAACTTTCCACAATGGCGGCAATCCACCAGATTTCCATGACAATCTCGACCAAGATGATTTCGCTTACACCAGTCACAGTAATAACGACGCACAAATTCTCGATTCTGACCATGGGAATGCACCAAACAACCGTAATGGTAATGTGGGGACTGCAAATGCTCCAAATGGAGACAAGAGGATTGGGAGAGAGAAGGATTCATTTTTAGTTTTGATTAACTATATTTGAACGCGCTGTAAGTTTTCACTTCTAATGATGGTGCTGAGCAGGTTGGGATTTGGAAGGTTGTTTGATGGCAAGTTGATTGCGCAGAATTTGAGCCATTAATATTATAAATAAAAATTGATAACCAACGCAATATTTACAGTTATTTATACTAACATGTGGAGATTTAACCCTCTCCAAGAGATTCAAAATAAATTAAGTTAAAGTTTAAACAGCGAAATATGGACACAAAAATAACACGGTCTTGATTAATATAAAATACAGGTGGTCCCACCGAAACAGAAACTAAAGCTAAGGGTGGTCTAGTCTAGTAAAGAATTTGTAGTTAGAGGTGGTACTGCAATCAGACCACTACTAAGTTCTTAAACTACTCAGACTCTTTCCAAGTGTTGCACTCGCTAAAGTATCTCACAGAAGAATGGCAAGCATTTATCAGATTTTATTTAAAATTTTGATGATATCATCCTTATCTCTTTGAGGTATCGGCGTATCGCATATGTGTCCGACATAGATACAGCAAGGTAGACGGAGTATCCAAGTCATTGGTGTGGTTGCATCACTTTACGCTGATAATCCATACTTTAAGGAGCAAAATACAACAGTTACGGGATAAGGAAACAAAACTAAACTAGGGCTATGGTTCTTCAAACTTCCTCCACTTGTTTACGGTTTTACTTAAAGAATGGCAACTCCTCCACAAGGTTTTTTTCCATGTCTTAGAGATGGCACATCACCTTGCTAGTACCATTATAATGTTAATCGATGTCGCCTAAAAACCCCAGTCCAGCTATACTAGCCTTCCAGGTTTCTACTTCATACAGATTCTTTAGTTGCAAAATAAATTCTAATTGAATAACCAACAGCCTCAGACTACATCACTGGCAGCTCCTCTCAAGTCACTCATTAACCTAATACTAAATAAAATAGAAGACATCACCATAGCATGGGCTCAAAAGAAAAACCTACAGAACAAACAAAAAAAGGACCAGTACAAGGAAATCTTACCATTCAATCATTTTTGCAAAGGTCAGCTCGAAAAGAGTGATCAAGGAATACAGAACCCAGTAAGTAAGCCATTGCTGGTCATCAATAGGAGACTTGCTTTCAATAGCTTTGATTGATGCATACCTATCAGATATTCAGAACTTAATCGTTAAGCAATGTAAGTCAACTAAACACTACGACTTCTCAACTGCAAGTCGACATAATCAATCATATAGAAATTACAGTGTTTCCATGTCTTTACTAGTATGAAAGTGACTACCATTTAGGCTCAAGAACTCATCTTAAACACATGAAATTGCACAAAGGTCATACTCAGATAAAATGCAAGATTTGTGTAACTCTGATGCTGCCTAAGTGTGATTGTCTGAGTACCCTATCTCAAGAAAGGCACTTCAACGTGAAGGGTTAAAATTTAGTGTAGAAAAGGATGTCAATGCCGCCCACAAAAACGCATCAGACTCTCTGAGGGGCATGATGTCGATGAGGAGCAGCTGAGGCGCACAACTATGCAAATTCTATTTTCTACTACTTTTTGCTCCTTACATTACATGTCAGCCTTTAATTAAAAAACTAAGTAGTTTTGCACAAAAAAAGTTGCATCAGGTCCATAATGCGCACATCTCTACCTCAAAGACCCTCATCGGCCAACGCCTTAGCGTGCTTGCGCTTTTGAAGCTAAGGGTCAAAATACAGAATTAGACTATTGTTACACCGTTTAACATATTAAGCACCTCATATACCTCGCGCCATCTTACAACCTATTTCGGATAAATCCTAGACAAGATATGCACTAAAAAAGAGGTAATACAAGAAAATAAAGAGAGCTTTTGAAGTACACTTACAGGGGATAAACAAGACTAACCACAGGCCTGCAACAATCACAAATAAACCAAAGTTTAGATACAAACTTAATTAGCAGAAAAAAAAACCTTAAACAGCCAAGATGAAACCCAATTTCAAAACTAACAACGATGAAACAACCCAGTAAGGATCCCACCACTACCGGCGTTCCAACTGTACAACCCCCCCCCCCCCCGAACCAGCTAAAACTAGTACATAATGGAATCAAAAAGACCCACAATTGAAAATTTAAATATAAACCAATCAATAGCTTTAAAGACCAACATTCTTCGCAGCAAAACGAGGTAAAATTCCAATAATTCAACAGAAACAATCAAGAATTCCCATAATTTTTAATAAATTAACCTACCCTTTAGCAATTTCTGACCATTTGATAACAAATCAATGACCTCAGCAAGAAACTGAGCTAAAGTTCCATAATTCCTAAGAAACTAAACCACCCATCTACAATTTCTAAGCATTTGATCAGGAAAAACTACTAAAGTTTCAGTCTTTCAACAAAACCAATCATACATCAGTTAGCATTTGATCAAAAATAAGCTTTCCCATAAAAATTCCTGCAAAACTACAACTACCCATCAGCAGTTACTTAGCATTTGATCAAAAATAAGCTAAAGATTAAATCTTTCAATAAAAACAATCATCTCTTCCCATAAACATTTCCAAAAAACTACAACTACCCATCTGCAGTTACTTAGCATTTGATCAAAAATAAGCTAAAGTTTGAATCTTTCAATGAAAACAATCATGGGTTTCCATTATTTGTCAAAAATTATACTACCCTTTTGCAATTTCTAACCAATTAAGGGGAAAAAACCCAATTAAAGATAAAAAAAAAAAGTAAAGTAAAGAGAGAGTAAGAACAAACCCAGCAAGAATATCAAAGTTCTGAAGAAGCACCTTGATAAAAGCAGTACCTCCACTTCCCATTTGTTTGTTTATGATTTTGTGATCTTATTAAGACTTTGTTGGACAAATTATTTGTCACAAATATAGAGAAGTAGTATAAGTGAGGGTTTTAGGGAGTGTGATGATGAAAAAGTCACAACACAGATTATTAATGAGACAAGAAAATAATAATGAGGTGTGAATATGACATGTTGGTAGGTGTAGTTGGGACTTGGGAGCATGATAGGGATTGGTGAATGGTTAAAAATAAATAACATTAAAAAAAAATTAACAAATAATTGCCGACCTTTTTTTATTTTTTCTTTTTCTAAAATGACGAGGATAAAACCCCAAAATACAAACTTAAGACGACACTAATCTGATAAAGAAAATTTCATAAATAGTCCCCTGAGATTAGGCCTAATTCACAACTGGTGTCCTCTTGTATTCCCTCTTTGGTGGCCTGCTATCGTTAACGCCGTCGTTATTGTCGTTTGTATTTGATGACATGGTATTGTTTTGCCCTATAAATAAATATTTGTGATTTAAAAAATTCCAAAAAATTAGCCAAAAATTTTAATAATCATCATAGTTAAAATATAAAAAAAAAAATGAAAATCAAGTTAAAAATGAAATTTCCCAAAAATCCAAAAAACACCAAAAAAAATTATAAAAATACAAAAAAATCCTGAAAACTCCCTAAATAAACTACAAAATCCATAAAAAAAATCACGAAAACTCCCAAAAAAATCCCAAGAGTCGAAAAAACTCCGGCGAGGAGAGAGGGTTGCTCACCTTAGAGGCGACTTAACTTCGGCGAAGTTAGGGCTTCTCCGGCGGAGGTGGGGCTAGTCTCCGGTGGTTGTCAACTAATTACATTTAATATAATCAAAAACTTTTGTTCATGATTAATTCATTTAATTATAATGGATAAACCTTAATTTAAAATTATAATTTTAAAGTTAACTTTAGTTAAGTGATTGAATGGCTTGGATTAGATCTAAAAAATGAATGGTCAATATTTAATCTCTTATGGCAATTGTCGACAACTATTATAGTTGTCAACCATTGTAAATGCATTGAAGAATCTTATTTAAAGTTCTTTCCACCTCATCTAAATCAAATGACTTTTTTTTTGGTAAACAAACACAAACAAAACTAACTAAGAACCATTCTAGGCCTAAAAGTACCACATAAATCATCAAACAACAAATGTTTGAGATTAGGTGGTGGAGTATCTAATATCACTAGCTTCTCCACTTTAGTGTCCTTATATTCCCATGACAACCCACACAAGCGTTAGCCTCACGACACACATGCTCCACTTCAATGCTCCACGTAGGATCCAACACCATCATCTTGCAAGTTTGAAACTCATGGAAAAAGGGCATACACACACTTCCTTCCCTACAAAACACCTTGGCGAGCAACAAGGAGTTAGTTTGCTCCACCACCTTAGTTAGAGTCATTTATTTAGCAACGAGTAACACTCTTTTTAGAACCAACACCTCAGCTCTATTGTTAGAACACCCCCCATATTTTTCTACGAATGCCATCAAGAATAATCTTGATTACATCACGAAGTACACCTCCACCACCTACTCTCCTTGGGTTACCTTTCGCAACACCATCAACATTTAGTCTAACCCACCCAAGAGGTGGAGCGGACCAACGAACGAAGATTTCACTACGTTTAGTACTTGTCCCCGCAAAGAACTTAGTGTCCTTATCTATGGTTGTTTTAACCTCCATGTGAAGGAAATATGTGAGGCAAGAACTTAGTGTCCTTATCCATGACTATTTTAACCTCTTGTACAAATCAAATGACTTTAGCAAGAACTTACATAAACAATGGAAGACCGATATAATAATTCTTATTGGAAGTTCAGATCTTTTTGTTGAGTTTTCTTTTATTATCTCACGACACAAAATGGTAACTAGTTGGTGGGGTGTAGGTCATCTCCCCTTTTCCTTTAGTTTATAACTTTTTTTTTGTAAGAATTGGTTTGCTACCACATTGGGCCCCATATTTTTGGAGGCTCAGTTTAGTTTCTCGCTATGCGTCTCTTGTTAGACGGGTCTGCCTACCCCTAACAACCCCATCTCCCCCCACTTTCCACCGCCACCCTGGCCCTCTCCTAGTGTCGCACATTCCATATCGCCAATACAAACACCACCCTGCTTTCCCCAACACTACCAAAAACCACCACCCCACTCCCCCCAACACCACCGAAAACCACCACAAAAGACCCCTCCACCCTAATTTCACCACTCCCATGAAAACCGCCCCCTTAACCCAGGAAAACGACCCCCATACCCACAATAAGCACCTCACAAACCCATGAAAACCACATCCATAACCACAATAACCACCCCGAATACCCACGAAATGCTCCCAACAAACCCAACCCACCACCATTTTTCTTCTTCTTCATCATATTTGGATACTCAATTGTATGCGTCTAGGGTTAGGGTTTAGGATAACGCGATGGCAAGATTCGAACCCTAAACCCTAACGTCGCGCCCTTGATTCTTACTGAAGGGAATTGACAGTTAGTAATGAGAGCATCTCCAATGGTAAGCTACAAAGGTTGTAGTTTGGAGTTGCCAAATAGAAAAGAGAATGTATATTCAAACCACTTATTTCCAAGTTACATTGTTCTCCAATGCTAAAACTACATACCTTGTAGTTTGAGATGGGCCCCACATATTTTTTATAATTTCAACATAGCTTTATTTTTCGCCAAGCAGGGTGGCTCGGCAAACTATTAGGTGCCCCCAGGGGCATGTGCTCCCACCCTAATTTTCTTGTACTTTTTAGTGATTTTCTTGTACCTTTTTCAATCAGGTATAAGAAAATTGACAAAAGGTACAAGAAATCCAAGTGGGAGCACATGCTCTTGGGAGCATGGCATAGATTGTGGGGTGGCTTGGTTGGGCAACAATGCTCAACTTAGCTACAACTTTTATTTTACTCCAATGGTCAAGCTAGTACACATGTACAACTTAAAATTTCAAGCAGGGTAATTTTATCACCATTGGAGTTGCTCTGATACTGGAAAAGACGGGAAACATTGGGAAATGAGGTGGGTAGAAATGAGGTGGGTAGAAATGAGGTAGGTAGTGATTTTTATGTGGTGGTTGATAATTTTGGTAACCACCCCCTCACAACACCTTTTCGTTTTCCTTTTATTTTTATATTTAAAAAAATACATGTGAGAGGGTGAGTGTTAAATTGGCACCCACCTGGTGGATATGTATCATCTCCCAATAATTTGTGTTTACTGATAGGAGAAACAACTTTAACTAATAAAAAACTAAAAATAATAAAATGTTTTTCTAATTTGGGCACGACCGCACGAACATTACTGTATGTCTGTAATCTCTACTAATAGTATGCAACAAGCCCATTTTCCCTTATTAACACAGTCAAAGGCTCAAAGCCCATATTCACAACTTTTCACAAATTCACAAATCACAATTCACAAGCAGAGAGGGAAAAGCAAATCCAACCGTTCAAACCCCAAAATTCAAAATTCAAAATTCAAAAAAATATATCGTGCGGAAGATATCCACCCATATTCGTAACGGCTCCATACATAAAATAACTCCACAGTATATATAACAAAATACCCTTCATAAAAATTACCCTACTTCACAAGTCTCCCATTTTTCTCACTCTCCAAAAAATCCCACAAAAAATCATCAAAATGAGAGAGTGCATTTCCATCCACATTGGTCAAGCAGGAATCCAAGTGGGTAACTCCTGTTGGGAACTCTACTGCCTTGAACACGGCATCCAGGTGCGCGCACAAAGTCGCTGATAAAAATATCACCCATTATTGAATTATATATACTTTTTTTTTTGTTAATGTTTTTTTTTTTGGTTAAACAGCCAGATGGGCAGATGCCAAGTGACAAGACAGTGGGGGGAGGAGATGACGCCTTCAATACCTTCTTCAGCGAGACCGGGGCCGGAAAGCACGTGCCTCGGGCCGTCTTTGTCGACCTCGAACCGACTGTGATCGACGAGGTCCGGACCGGGACTTACCGCCAGCTGTTCCACCCTGAGCAACTTATTAGTGGCAAGGAGGATGCTGCTAATAACTTTGCCCGTGGTCATTATACGAGTATGGGTTCTTTTCGGGTTTTGG
>CAAKMY010042015.1:2795-13493 GCA_901111285.1 Corrigiola litoralis
TTTAGCTTATCAAAAATAAGCTAACACAAGTAGCTTATAAAAAAAATAAGGTACTGGTCATAAATCTATTCCAATTTTACCCCAAGACTTTTTACCAAATAACAAGCCTACCCATTAAATCCTTAATATTATTTCCAAATATAAACATGTCTTATTATGTCATTTTGTCAAATATCAGTTGCTTATTTAACAAATTGCACCAAACACTTCCATTAAAATCAGTCACCTTATCAGGTCTAAAATTTCAGCTACCTAATCAGGTAACTTATCAGTTTTCAGTCACCTTATCAGTTTTCAGTCACCTTATCAGTTTTTAACTACCTTATCAGTCTGTTTTGTCAAACATAGCCTTATAATTGTTGACTTATAAATCTGGTGCTAGCAGAATATATTTCCTACTCTTGGATAGCCTATGGTTATATGGCACGCCATTTCAGGAGCTAGTATTGACTAGTTTGACTATAGAATCTTTATTTGACCAAAACCATGAGTGCTTATAAGTCTTTTTTAGCTTATTAAAAATAAGCTAACTCAAGTAGCTTATAAAAAACCGAGGTACTGGTGATAAATCTATTCCATTTTTACCCCAAGACTTTTTACCAAATAGCAAGTCATTTATTAAATTCTGGATATTATTTCCAAATATAAGCATGTCTTTTATGTCATTTTGTCAAATATCAGTTGTTTGTTTAAACAATTGTACCAAACACTTCCAATAAAATCAGTTACCTTATCATGTCTCAAATTTCAGCTACCTAATCAGGTAACTTATCAGTTTTCAGTCACCTTATCGGTTTTCAGTCACCTTTATCAGTTTTCAGCTACCTTATCAGTCTATTTTGCCAAACATAGCACATAAGGATGGAATCTTGTGTTCCGAACACCATTTACTCTCAAACTAGGAATTGGGCCTGAGCACATTACGGAGTTTCCATTTGGAATATAACTAATTTTTGGCTCTGACGATGTCAGAGGATTTGCTAAGTTTTTCTTTTGCTAGTTGATTTTTACATTAGTTAGATTATCTATAATTTGTTTTCATTGAATCACCAATATCAGATTTACCTTTTATCATAAGATTTTATTTATATTGTAAGTTTTTTAATGAATCAAATGTACTTACTCATATCATTATAAATAAAATTCAATGACATTATAAATTGTTGGACTTAAATGATAAGTATGTTATAATTTAATTGGCATTTACTGTATATTATTGTCAACAAAATTGATTGTCAAGTTGGCCCTGGCTGTATTATATGAACGACTATGTGATGACATTTGGTTTGCTTGCTTGGCACGATGATGTTGTAACAACGTCTTTTAAAAATATTGTATGTATGTATGTATGTATGTATGTATATATGTATGTATGTATGTATGTATGTATGTATGTATGTATGTATGTATGTATGTATGTATGTATGTATGTATGTATGTATGTATGTATGTATGTATAAGTAGATAGATATTTTATAACAAGATAATTTAGTATTCGCCAAAAAAAAAAATAAAATAACCTATTCACTTTGTTATAATAATTTATTATATATTATGGATTTCAAAGAGCGTAACCAAGTTATTCAAAATTTCTATCAGATATAGCTCATATGATATACATTGACGTATATAATATGAGGACAAATGATAACCGTTGATATCTTAGATGTAAAATTAGCCGTTAGATCATCATATTATAATGATAAAAATATATTTTTTAAAAGAAATTTGAAAGTTCACTATATAAGACTTTTAATAGTTACAAACAAGTCAATTTAATAAAAAAACAATTACTCGGTTTACTTTAAAAAAAACTGAGTTCAAGACAACCACCCTTTTACTTATAGGGAACAACCCCCCCTCCCCCCCCCCCACCTCCGACTGTAACACCCCATTGTGTCCCATATCGCTAGATGATGTGTGGATTTGATGGTTTAAAAGACATAGCACTCACTAGCAAATCAAGAAGGTGCTTCCAATTTGGGCTTAAGGGAAGATAAATTAGCTCTAAAGAGGCAACTCATATATTAATGAGTTGTGTTGAGACTGGTGGTGGGTCAGGTTGTTACACCCACCCTTCTTGTCAGCCATCTATAGCCGTCAGCGTTGACCGCCTAACACCGGTCCTCCCACATTCCCAACCAGCTAGAACACCCCTTCCCCCTCCCCATAACGTTAGCCCTACCCCTCTTCGTACCGAGGGCCGACGGTATTGGAAGGAGGATGGAATAGTGGGCGACGTGGGGGGGATGGGGTGGTCCGGTGCAAGTGGAGGATGACGATGAGCGAATATAGGGAATCCGACAGCGGAATAGTTGGTGTGTCGGTGGGTTGCGGTGGAATAAGACGGCGCTGATGCAAGGGTGGCACTAACTGTCACAGGGCAGCGCATCTGGTAGGCTGAGGGGAGGGGTGGGGTAAGGAGAGTGGTTTAGGTTCGGAAAGGGGTGTTTTTGAACTTTAACTTTTTGTTTTAAGTATTTTAGATATATTCTTTAATTATAATAACTTGTATGTAAGTATCAAAAGTTGAACAGAAGAAATTCATATATTTGTTTTAAAATAAGGAATTTATGTAATTTTATAAATTATCTTTGATTGTAATTGTAATCTATTAATCTAACGGCTAATATCCGATCTTTAACATCAATGGTTGTTATTTGATCTTTTAGCATATATGTCGATGTATATCATATGGGTCACACATTATAGAAGCTTTTGTATTAGTTCATGTACCCTTTTTCCAAACTAACAAACAGATATTAATACTTTTACCAACATATATATATTACCAACCTTTCAAAATGAACTATCTATATTTGACTTCTAAGGTTAAACCACCACAATTTTAGCAAGATTTTTTGTACTACTTTATGTGAACAAATATATCTTATAATATGATAAACTTAAGCTAAATTGGGTAACTTTATTGTTGCATTGTATCTTAATGTATATTAAAAACTTAATGCCCTAAACTGATAACTTTTACCTGAATATCTAATGGGGATGATTCTTTTCAGAATGAGGCAATGCATGAGATTAGTATGTCTGTTAAATAAAAACTATCTATAAATGAAAAACAAGTAAGAACAACTCAAATGAAAATCTTGCATTATGCACCATATCTATCGATACAATATTGTTAAAAGGCGTTCAAGCAAAGACAACTTCCAATGTGGGATTACTTTAGCGTTTCACTCAAAGTCATGTGTCACATATAATGAATGTTATAGTGATGACATTTGTTTAATGGAACCAATATACATATCAACAATTATATATTATTTCACAAGTCTTATCTTTTTGATAGTCATTCATTAGAAATTTTCTATCTAACAATGGCCATGATCAACATTATTATCGTAAATAATTATTTGTTAATGGTACAATCACATAGGAAAAAAGGTCTAAAGATGTTCTATAACATTATCGTGCATCTCACAAGCCCAAATACTAGTTCACCATTATAAAGAGACATATTTACGTAAATAATTATATGTACTATATTTATCAACCTTAATCTACATATACACATAACACATTCACCCGCTATATAGTTCATATATATTCATCAAGCGTAGAATACATATTCACCTATCGTAGTATATGTATACACCATTTATGGTGTATATATCCACCAATTATATGCATCATACTAGTGGGTGTATAATACAACTTACGAGAGCAAGTCATGTTTATTTAGTTTAAATTTTTTTGGAAAGAAGATGCCAATAGATTGATAGAATGATTGTAACAACAAGAATTTTCTAAAGAAATCAATTCTGATGGGAAATTTAGAGAGAGAAATTTCTTGCCGTCTTTTTCAATCTCTCTCTCCTAAAATCTCTAACCAAGACCCTATAAATAATTTTGAAGGGTAAAATTAACACAAAATTTCATAAATCTTAACTTTGATTTGTTCATTAGCTTCATTATGTTTAGCATTAATATATTCAAGTTAATACGGATCTTCCTTATTAATATTTTTCGATCCACTTTATATCAGTTTCAGATGATCAAATTACGTTTTACGATATACAATGATATAAAAATGATCGATGACAAAAGAATATGATGACAATGACAACAAAGCAACTAGAAGAAACTTCTATGTAGATTTCATTGCCTCAGTGTCTACATCTTTTGTATGCATATTTTTAAATTTCTGACTTTGCTTTTGAGTTTGGATTCCAAATTCAAATCTGATCCGGTAATTGAAATTTTCAATTTTCTTCTGCAATATAAATTCGTTATGACTTTCGTACAACTCAATCCAAATAGCTAATCTGAAGTTTTAATTGGTTTAGGTTTCAAGCTTTGTATGTAAAAATAAAATCTTTTTTTTTTTTTTGACATTGATCGAAACAACAAAAATACAAACAAACATACAAGATCCTACTCTGATTCACACTAGTAGCCCGAGTTGCCATAGCTAAAACATGAGCTTTATGAACTTAAGCACGATCAACCTTTGTAATCATACAAACCTCCAGCAGACTTGCAAAATGCTGGATGTCTTTGCTTATCCGTAACCGAAGTTAGGGGGGAATCCTATGAAGCCAGATAAGCACATGCTGATGAGCATTTGTGTAGATAGAAATCCTAGAAACATGGTGTTGAATGACCCATCTGATTGCACCAAGCATAGCCTGAGCCTCCGCTGCTAAGTTGCTAACCAAAAACCTACTTGGGTACCAGACGTGATCACCTGCAAAGTACTACCCTCCTTAATTACCCACTAGTGCAATTATCCCACCATTATCCAGGTAGCTAACCACCCCAAGATTACCAATATTTCCCCTGACAAACCCAGGTGGCCAAGTAGTCCTCGTAGAAGGCAACGAATTAAACGTAGAATTATGAAAAGCTCTACGAAAAGCACAAGAAGTCTTTTGATCCTCTACACACTTTGTTGCCCGTGTAATGATCCAAGCGGGATCCAGATTAGTATTCCTAAAAACGATTCCATTTCGATGACACCATGTAGATCAGAGATTGCCGATGACCAAATAGATGTGATTCTTATCACTATTTTCCTGCCAAAAGTGATTAAAAAGTAAGGTCAACTATCCATCTCTACATCGAAAGTTGGCTGCTAGCATTCGTATTTAAACCAATAGGGAAAGTCCTCCACACGTATTGAGTGATCAAACAAAACCTGAAAAGATGATCCAGAGTTTCATCCGAATTGTGACAAAATGGACAAACAACTACAATGTCAATATGAACCTCCATGAGTCTACCTTTAACTGCTAAAGCTCCATGACACAATTTCCAAATGAAAATCTTCCATTTCGAAAGAAGATCTAAAGCCCAAATTTTTTTTCAGAAAGTATGCTCACAGGAAGGTATACTCCAACCATGAACTTTATCAAGTAGGTCAAAATAGTAGACAGACTTCACGTTGTAAACACCAGACATTGAGTACCTCCAAATGAGAAAATCCGCTTCAGTGTTTGAAGGAAGTTCAGTTGAAACAATTTGTCAAGCTGAAGAGGGTTCAAGAATTGTGGCAATTTTGTTCTTATCCCACGTGTGGGTCTCCTGATTAACCAACTCAGAAACCCTAGCTCTTCTAAACACCCCCACTGGAACCGAATCACAACAACTCTTCTCATTTGAAGGCTGCCGTAGAGGATCCAAAATACGAACATTGGTACCTGATCCAATCTTCCACTCCATGCCCCTATGCAAAAGGGCGAACCATACTCCTTCAAGCTCTAGACATCACATGTCCTGCATGTCTAGGCTGAGGGTTAGATAAAGTGAAATGAGCACCATAGCGTGCTGCATACATCTTAGATAAAAGTAGTTGCGGATGAGAGATTAACCTATCCACTTGCTTCATCAAAAGAGCATCATTAAAGGCGGTTATATTCCTAATCTCAAGCCCTCCCATACCCTTGGGGCGTTGGATCACATCTCTATGCACCCAATGAATACTCTTATGACCATCCTTAGCCCAACAAAAACTAGATCAAAATACTAAAAATAAATTCTACCTTGTATACTATATTAATATATTTTTAGTTCTCACCATTAGGAATGGTAACACCAAAGACACTTGACATGTGAGACACAACATTTTTTTAGTCTCATTCAACTTTGTGTTCTTTCCAAGCCAACGTTATAGAGTATGTACTGTGAAAATGTAAAGACATAACTAAATAATGTTGTAGTATCACAATAAAAATAATTTTTATAGGTGATTTTAACTTTAGTGACAATATAATGGACGTATATAACAAAAAAACAATAGTTGTCTTTTTTGCTAGATTGCTGAATTTTAGGCTGACTCAGATAGCAGATGTCATACATTAATTTGGAGAAACAAACTCAACTGGAAGATATATAAAGGAAATCCCCATTTATTTCTGGCAAAAAAGTCTTGTATGAGATCTCCTCATTGCAAGTTGAGAATAGACAGGCTTAGAGTGGTCATTGTTTGGCTTAATGTAGTCACTTTTAATATAATTTTAATGAAAAGTGGTCACCTCAAACGAATTTATGACCATGAAATATTTGTGTGTTTTTGATGTTTTTCATAGAAATTTAACAAAATCTTCAATTATAAATGAATTATTCTATAAAAGTGATAGCTAACCAGCCTAACCAGGATGGAACAGTTGTCTAGTTTTATACCAAAGGCTGCTCCAATATTATTGGCACTTCCTGATCTGGTGGGTCAGAAATGACTTTTCCGAGTCACCAAAACTTTGAGGTTGTGTCCATACATCTATGTATACTTTTAGAAAGATAAAGAAACGGAATTGTAGGAGCCCTTTGATTATCCAAAGACCATAAGTACTATTTTAAAACACCACTTTCGAAATTATAAGAAGGTTAAAGTAAAGGAAAACTTTTGACGCAGTTGCATAATTAGTTTTAAGTGGAAAGTATATCAAACTGGTCTCTTCGGTCAATACCTTAGACCAAAAGCTAGTTCTAGCTGAAATGATCTCCCAAACACATTTTTATCTACAAACTTTAAAAATTGTTTCATTCATGTTCGTCCGAGGAGGAACCTCCCACATTAAGCTTGGGCTTCTAATTACACATGTTCTTCTCATATGAGCATATATATATAACGTTTCATTTTGAATTCTTTCACCTGACTCTCAAGTTATGTTATCCAAACTAGTTTTTACTCCCATGCAAAGCATGAGAAGATTTTTTGGAAATTCACTCAAACTCCTCTTTTTCATAATTATATTTTGAACCTTTTGCATTTAACTTATTGTCCTAATATTGTTAATTTTGAGTGAATTAAAACATATCAATCGAATATATATTTTATACTTCATATAAATTAGTAGCCATACCAAAGGCTTACTTTCTTATCATTTGTTAATACAACAAACAATTGAACCAAGTATACGAAGAGGGGGAAAATATTAAAAGGAAAATAACATTAACATGGAGCACGCTTTTAAAAGTCGTTATCATCTAGGTTAGATTATTAATATTTCAAAATTTTAATATGTAATAATATATTATTAAAAATAAAGTTTGATGATAATCAACATATAAGAGTATAATATTTTGGAAGAAAAAGAAAAATAAAGGAAAAAGGTGTCAAAAAGCATTTCTAATATCACGTACTTGGAAATTATTAATTTGGAGTTGCTTCACATCACCTGCACTTGAAACAACAAATATAAAATTGACGATTATGTGAGTAATTTTAAAAATCTAACACAAAAGTAGCATGTATCAAAACCTCACTAAACTTTGATAATAATTAGTTGTTACATAAGAACAGATGTTAAAATTGGATCAATAGTTACTTGAAATGGTTCAAATGAATAGAGAACAAATAATGGTTTGGTTTTCGAGTAATGAATAGAGCAAATACATATAAAATAATAAAAATAATATGAAGGCCGTAAGACTAAAATAGCACTAAACTCATCTAAAAAGAGATGAACTAAGACAAAGTATGAAATAAACATACCTCAAAAACGGTGATCAAGTCCTAAAAGAGGATGCAAATAATATTATATTGCTCTTATATAGACCATTTTCAAATAATTGAGTAAAAGGGGAAAACGAATAGTCAAATAGTAGGATTTTTACTAAATTCATAAATAGATTATTAGATGAGTTTAATTAGTTAAATTTAAAATATAATTGAACATGATAGTTATAGAATTTGAAAGGTCACCAATGAAGATGACGTCCTTTGACTAACTATCCTACATAAGTTTCATTAGGAGTTTTTATTTATATAATTATTTATGATCCTATTAAATAAGTGGCACGTGTCCTCTCTTTAGAAATTCTTAAGTGTTTAAGATAATAGTATAGATGGATATGTATAGAGTAAAAAACTAATGAAAAAGAAATTTTTATTTATTAAAGTCTTTTAGTGAGTTATAATAGGATTATATTATTTGAAATGTTACAAAAATTAACTTCAACTTCAAAATTTCATAAACAAATTTTAGAAGCTCACTTTTTTTTTGTTGTGGTAAATTGGAGAGAGATCGATAAGTGAGGGAAAAGGAGAATAGTGGCGAGCGGCAATGAGTTATGGCTAGTGGTGGCAACGGGGTGCATATGGTGTGATGGTAGTCTTATGGTGGTGATAGTGGTGGTTGAAAATGCCAAAGTTAAAGGGTGGTCAGGGAAGTGAGAGTAAAGGAGAGGGGAATGAAATTTGAAACCTTTGGGGGATGAGGGTTTCATTCAAGGGGTGGTGTGACCGCCCTTGTCGTAGGTCGTCTATGCATGTGCCATATATGAGAAACGGCTCACGAGCCTAACTCATATGGAGTACGCTAACAGATTTAGGGACCCCGCCTAGCTATTTTGGCTCCGAGATGTTCGCGTAGCTGATCTGGATTTTGTAAGATTGTTCGTAACTAGCAACTGATAGTAGCCAAATTAGAGAGACGAACAATTGATCAGGTTATGGCACCTAGGGTGCAGGTATAACATAGTGTGGTGCCAAGCACCAGAGTCAAGTTGTGCCTCTGTTTGGTTTCGTTCAGTGATATGGAGTTTCCAGTGAGGTACATGCCTGAACATAAGCACAATGCATAACACATAGAGGAAAGTCAATATAAGCATAGTAAGGAAGTCTCCATTAGAAAGCCCTCATATACCTACATTAATAGTAACTGCCTCGTCGTACTCGATTTTTTACGTGAGGGATCTTGATTGACACCTTGCTATGATGGATATGTATAGTACTGTTTAGGATGTAACTTTGAGGTTTTTAGATGTAATTAGGATGTTTAGATGAGTAGTTTTAAGAGATGTAGGGAGGCTAGTCAGTTGTGTGACGAGAGGAGAATGGTGCTCTTTCACAAGGCTGGTCGTAGGGTTTCGAAAAAAAGATCTTAGGTCGAGATTTAAAGAGTTTAACCTCTGAGAAATGAATTAGGGGAGGTATTTTTAACAGAGGATGAAGATGCTAGGGTTTGGGCGCCTCTAGGTCAGGCTCCAGGTCTGAATGCCTCCAGATCAGATGCTCAGACCTAGGTCTATTTTCGGATAGGCTGGGCTTGTTTTGTACGCTTATCTCTATCTAGGGGTGGATTGCTATGCTAAATGACAGTATTTGTATTATTTATTGTGGGCTGATTTTAATGAAGAGATCAGGCTTGATTGAAAGAGAAATGACTCCAAGATCTCTCAATGTCTTGAATGACTGGAAAAATAGGATCGAGCCAAAATGGTCTTTCTATACTTTAAGATCCGCTATTAAGTAGGTCTGACAAATTGCAAACTCTAAAGTTAGAATAGCTTAAATTGCAATTTGTTAACCATTTTAAACTCGTTGTATTATTTTTGGTATGAATGTGGGAGTACAATTGTTTAGCTCATAATTTCTTTGATCATCACATTTAGGAAATATCGCGTGACACGGTACAATACAGAATTTTGTTTTCATCATCGGGCATATGACGATGTGACAAGATTAGGGTGTCTACACTAGTCAAATAAGGGAAATAAGGGAGTGAAAAAACAAATAATAATGAGAAATGGAGTAGGAGAATGACTCCCTTTTAAGTGTCTAAAAAATCAACTCTTGTTCATTAAATGGTGACTTATACATTCTCGATCTAATATTTATCTTTCTCTCAACAAAAATACATCACATGTTATTCTCATAAGAACATGTATGTGTTTGTGTAAGGAAGAGTAATTTAATGACTTTTAGCTCATACCTAGTTTGGACAACAAGGAGTGTTTAGCTTGAGAAATATAAAACATAAAGGATATTGGCTTAACAAGATTCAAGTAGAGATTTTTTGGGATATAGTGATTAGAAAGTCTTCATCGGGATTCATAACAAAGGCACAAGACAAGGCGTGGACGCTAAAGAACTAATCAGGACTAACTCGCTCGACTCCAAATTTCAAGGTCAATGGCAGGGAGTCTTTGTCCGACTCTCGCTCGACTTGAGCTAGGCTCACTCGTGTAGAGCAATTTTAGCTAGTTTTATTTTGCTGCTTAATTCGCTCGAGACGAGCAGAAGCTTACTCGATTCGAGAGAGTAAGCTTCAACGCTATTCGTGAGGCTTCGCGTTTTTCAACCTCTTTGTAAGTTTTACTTATTGTATCAAATCTTCTAACTTATGGGTTTACTATATAAGCACCCTACGTCATTAGGATATAAAAAGGACGGAGAGAGAGAGAAAGAGAGAGAGAGAGAGAGAGAGAGAGAGAGAGAGAGGAGAGAGAGAGAGA
>CAAKMY010042016.1:0-13871 GCA_901111285.1 Corrigiola litoralis
CTCAAGTCCAAATCCAAACCGAAATATTTCGGACTTGGTTTTTTGAGTCCGAAACCAAACTGAACTCTGAAAAGTCCAAACCAAATAGCTAATTCGGTTCGGACTTTGGACTTAGTCCAAATAACTTTCACCCCTATGAGTGACTGAGTGTGAAGGGATGTTTGCTTGATGTAAGGAAACGGTGGGGTGGGTTATGGACTTATGGGTATTGTTATAAGACTTGCCAAATATTGGTCCGATCCGAAAACCCGACTCAAACCCTCCCTATTTTTTCGGGTTCAAACCCGATTTTTCACCCGATACCCGAAATCACCAGATTCCAAACAACTCGAAAATGGGTTAGGGTTAGGGTTAGGGTTAGGGTTAGGGTTGACTGGTTGGGTCAAGGGTTTTGAGAACTAAGGTAGTGGCATGAGCTGAACTAATGATATGAATTGAACTAATAAGATAAATTGAATTAAATTAAACTATTGTGATGAATTGAACTAATGGCCTAAACTGAAGTAGTGACACAAACTAAATTAGTTACTTGAATGGATCAAATACTAAACTAATAAACTGAATTGAACTAAATAGTCGAGTTGCACTTGACTGTTGAGCTAAGCTAAACTAAAAAGCTTGATTGATTTCGTAAAATGAACTAAACTAGTGAACATATTTTGACTAACAATAATGTAATTATACTAAGAATAAAAATATTAGTAGAAGTATGAATATGTGAGATGCAAAAGAATTGAGGTTCATTACATTGACAAGGATAACAAATCCACCATTGTCTCATAAACCTCAAGATTTCTTAGTTGTGAAGGCCAAATAATGTTGAAGCGATGTATTCTATCCCTTGAATCCATGGTCGATTCCACAAATGTATATCGGACGGGTTTCCTACATTACACGCTAAATTTGTCTTAATAGCCTCAAAATCCCGACAATACACCACGACAACCTCATGTCACAGTTAAGCTCATCCAGTATTATCTATTCTTTCTTGTTAAACCAACCCAGCATTCCTCACTAACGACCACTTAACATCCCTCATTAACAATCATCCACATTGTTTGGACATCGCTCATATCCTTAACGTATCTCATGACAAGTAAGGATTAAGCATATATGCTACCCAAGCCTCATTACCTTGCAAATCAAATATCCAAACACAAAGAAAATAAAAAATGCTAACTTAAAATGTCCCAGCTCAAACACCTGATTTCACCAACACAAGCTCCTATATTGATATATCACCCACTATTTCAGCACTACCGCACACCTCACAAGCATAAATACAATTAGACAAACCATGATATTGCGTTTCTTAGATGCTACACAAAGTAAAACGTGTGATTGGCTATTGTCTTCTCAGACAAAAAAAAAAAAAAAAAAAAGGTGCCCTATGTGACCAAAAAGCCCTGACTTAAAGGGCCAAATCGCCTATTGCAATCGACTATAACTATAGTCTCAAAAAGTCCTCGACACAGGATCTGGCTTTTTCGTAATAAAATTTTTTCTTGACTTTATTTGCCTTCATTCATTCTATATTTTGTACCGCGGTAAATGCAATATGCAGCAGTTCTTCAAAATTAAATTACTCAAGCATGCTGTTGTTGAACTATGTCGATCCCTGGTAGTTTCAGACAAAGTCAACACACAAACGACAGCATCTCTATCAACAGACTAGTTTCCTGAAACTACAAAGCTCAAACATGAGCAACTACGGTGAATAAGGACAATGATACTGGAGTTCAGTTTTGTACTTGCCGCTTTTCAGGGATAGTGCCGTCAGCTCTAATCTTGCTAGTTGCTGATGTAAATTTTGTGCAGGAATTAAAATTCTAGTTGCCTAACCCTGTGACAAGATTTTCCATAGCATAGAGGATTCTGGAGCATGTGACAAGATTTGTACCAAAAGTCTACCAGGGAAATATATGGGGGATACAACCAGCTAGTACATGATTTTCCATAGCATAGAGGAGTGAGCATCTTGTACTGCGTAATTCAATTCAGGAGATGCTCCAAAACTTGAAAAGGGCACCAGCTTAGCTCTTAAAAGATGGATCAGCTCCTTGTGGCGTGATTCTTTTCTTTTCAGCACTCGAATATAAGCAGTTAATCCTAGCCATGTAACTTCCTGTTTTGTCACTTGAAGAACGGGATGACAACTGGAAGCAGCATTAACTTTGAACATCCTTCGCTTCATTAGTTTGTACATATACCTGATAATTAATAAGTTCCAATAAAATCAAAATCTCAAATCTTGGTAGAAAATTGCTGGATAACTACAACTACAAGCATTGATATCTAGTAGGTAAAATTTGGCTCAAAAGAGAAAGGAAAATAAGATAACGTCTTTGTCTTATGACTTAGAACTTTCCAAATGCCCTTAATTTTTCTCCAAGAAAATACGACAAGAAAACGCTTCCACAAAGTAGAACTTTTGGATGAAACTCCAGTGCATTAAGCCATTGAGCCATTGAGGTAGTAATAGCAATGATAAGAAGTTAAGTAGATTTGAACAAGGAATAAATTACGAGGGTCCAAATGTACCTCAACGATCCCTCTATACTAGTCCAATAGGATCTTGTACGCAGTTTGCACCAGCTTGACAATTCACGAACATAACAATGGAACTTCATTGCACACACTACAAAAGCTTGATAAACATTCAACTTTATGGTAGCAGGTGAGTTTATAGTCGCATCAAAGAATATAGGATGGCACTTAGGCCGCATATAAGCACGCAATTTGGCCTTCAATTGACGACCTGGCCTACACCGCCAACTCATTGTCAGAGTCGAACTCATGTGATCATTCAGATACCTGTTTCAAGAAAGTACCAAGAAAAAATTCAAAGGAATCAGACAAATTTCGCATTAGAAACAACATCTGCTTCATTACATAACAAATATCATAATAAAGTCGAAAAAAATGTTACGCTAGTTTCATGAACGTAAGACAGGGGAACCATCATTCTATGATAGCAACAATAAGGGGTGTACATGTGACATGTGACATGCCCCAATTTCCCTCACCATCGAAAAGTGGAACTGCCTATTTGCACAAAGAACATGGTGTCCTGTATTGTGTATCAAGCTTATTAGAGTATGGCTTGCGGGTGGGACAATGGTAGGCCAAAATATCTTATACAGAAAAAAAAAAATTCAATTTATGTATGATCTTAGCGAAAAGGGGGTAGTCATATCTGGAAAAATGCTCCCCCCCCCCCCTCCTGCTGAGGGAAAAACCAGGGATAAAGAACAGGATCATGTTAGAGTGAACAAGGTGCTCCCTTCATAGACAAATCACCGCATAGGGCAAAAAGAATGTGTGGTAAACTAACCAAAGCCTACTTTGGCATGAGATGATTAAGTGTTCAACAACAAAAGGAATTTAGATCACTATAAAAAGCAGGAGTCTCATCAATGTAATTGTGGGTCAGAAGGAATAGGAAACGCTGACAGTTGCCACATGGCCCACATCAACCACAACCATAAAATATGTCTGTATTTACTGAAAAATCTACACTACAACAGAGAGCAGTTAGACAATCCCAAGCTTTATCTGCAGATTTTCAGGACAGTCCAGCAGTTTTTAGACTGGATCATTAGAAGCAAACAGCTCAAGAACAGGGAGCTGCTAGCTGAATCTGAAGCTTTATAGGAAGTCCAAGGCTAGTGAACTGTTATTGCAAACATAAGCTCACAGAGTTACCCGTACAGCTAGTGTATCCCCGTCAAATAGAGTACAGCTCAAGAGTTACAAAGACTTGGAGTTTTTGTCCTAAAGATAAGCTTTGGAGATATAACACCAATCGATTTAACTTAGTTTGAGGTAATTTATTTTCGTTCTAATTTTGCAAAGTATCCCCATCAAATAGAGCGCAAATGATCAAGTCCGGCAACTAGTGTAGTAGTGTGTACTTCATTTCTTATTGGCTGAAAGAAGCAGCAGCAGACCAGAATACATGCTTGTTTGCTTTCCTCTTAAGTTATTTTAGTACAACTAGCACAAAAGGATCACTGTACAATGATATCTTCTACTTTATATCGAGCTAAACAAGTGGAAATGAGGGTCTGATGGATAGCCATGACCTATTTTTGTACCATTCAGACTTGGCTAATGCAGTTTACAGAAACACGAGTCTTTTATCCTCAGAACTTGGTTATGTGACTCTTACTTGTTGGAGTCTTTTAGAGAGGTAAGACCACAAGTAAGCTAACACCTTACTGATAGTTGTCCTGAACTGAGAAATTCATTTCATTCTGGGGAGCTCTCCAGTTCTTTAACCAAATAAGTGATTGAGTACTTGTGAGGGTTGAGTCCATGTCTTTCTATCAGTCCTTTGTTAGTGGTGAGTTCATAACCGACAGAATTCTCCTTGTGAGGGCTCAGTTTCCTTCAGTAAACTTGTGAGCCATTATCTGCTTAGCTACAAATACTTTCTGAAATCCAGCCATCATCTGAGCTTGCATGACTCAGCAGCTAAACGAAGCATGTGACCTCTATTATTAAATTGGTACTCCCTACATTTCCAAATAATCCGCCACATTTCTATTTTAAGTAGTTCCAAACAAACTGGCCCAATTTACATGTGCTAAAGCTAAAAAGGAAGATGCTTAAAGCATAGTTTCTTAAAATCAAATAAGGCATACTTTTTAACTTAGATAAATAAGTTATACTATTAGTCTTCTCTGTAAGCATCTTGCTAAACAAGTTCATAAGTTTACGAATATAGAAAGCATCCATTTCTAATTATATTGGACTAATCGAAGAACCATGCAGTGCATACACAGCAAGAATAAGAGTTTCAGATTATGTAGGCAATACTCTGATAGCTTGTTTTAAAGCACCAACTGTACAGGTCAAGGATGAAACAAACATGCTGAGCAATTTCATGCTATTTTGTCACACCTATGCATACCGTATATTCAGCAAAACTATCTGTTACCTGTTTCTTTCCCTGAGGCCCTACAGTTCAGTTCTGTTAAGGAATATATTGAAGTTTAGTAAAGAGCACTAAATTGTAATGAACTACAAAACCAGTCTAAATGAGCAACAAGAACCTCATAACCTTCTACTACACCTGGAAAAGCTTACCCAGCCCGAGATCCAACTGAGACCCATCCCAGCCAGAACTTGACACAAACTTAGTTAGAACCGATGTTGACCCGACTCAGAGTGATCCGACCCAAAACTCAAAACTATAATTCTGAATATTACATTAGTAAAGTATTCGATGGATATTGAACCAGATATTTATTTATTGTTTCTTAATTTGAACTTAACAATTCATCATGCATTGCAAATAGGATAATGAAATAGTGAAATTTTAGTTCTAATTTGTCTATATTTAATTAATTATAATAACTTCAGAAAATTTGGAGTTCTGTAAAATGACAGGAAACAAACAAGCATCAATTAGGAATTAGATCTAGATAGATCTGATACGATAATCACTTCTACTTCAAATCAAAATTTAAGCCGTCCAACTGAAGTGATAACCATCTAAAATAAACTCGAAGCCAAAAATCTGTTGACCAGAAGTGACCCAACCCGAAATGACCCGACCAGGTTGGAAGTAGCGGATATCCAATTTAGACCAGAACCCGATTGCCCAAACGGGATCCAAAATTATTACTGAGCGGAAATGTCCAGACTCGGACCTTACCCTAATGACCGCTTTGCTAGGTCTACCTCTAGATAGGGGATGTTTGTGCAAAAGTTATAAAGAATTTTGCTTGTTAACCTAAAAACAAAAAACTTAGGTAATTCTAATTGTTGGCTAATAGTATCATTGTTTGCTTCCAGTATTGCTGTAACTAGATTATTTCTAATTACTACCAGTGCACCTATTAATGCTTATCCATATTCAAGCACAACTAGTACAATTAGTAGTTTTTCTAAAACTAGATTAGTAGTTTAGTACCACTACTTCTGGTTCCCGTTTTCTGAAAATGATTCCTTTGCATATATCCTTGACATTGCCAAAGCCCAGCAACAGATCCACACTGGCCTTGTTCAGAGAGAAAGTAGAGCTCAAAAAACTATTCCAATTAGGAAAAAAGTACAGGCAAATCGCACTGATCCAAACATAAAATATTATGCTGTCATATTCCTGACAGCTATGACCTAATACGGTCCAACATATCACCTAAGAAAACAATTAAAGAAGGTACTAAATATACCTACGAAAAAAGAAAAACCAAGGCATTGGATGTTACCTGCTGTAGTCTGCCTGAACCTCTAAACTGCAGCTATTGAAGAGTAAGCCACTCCAACGGATAAATGTGACTCCACCATTCTCTAGCGACCTCTTTGGATTAAACTTAAGGATGCTGCCTGTATCAAAATTCGTGCAGAATTTCTTTTCGTTCATGTAACAGTTGTATTCTAGGAATCCTCTTTTCACCCTGGAAAGATAGCTAGCAGCTTGATTTTCGGATGTTGATACAAACAGCAAGTCATCAACAAACCTAAGTAACAGATAACTGGGAGATGGAAAAGATACATCTGAGGTGGCCTCAAGAGCAATACAGCTATTATCATCTTGATCTCGCACATCGTAAGCAGTTTTTTTAAGATATGGAAAGATAAGATTCCTTTCTAGATGTCCATAGTACAATGTGCACAGCAAAGTTGACAAAACACTTCCTTGAGGTATACCAACAGTTTGCAAGAAAAAGCATTGACCTATTTTGATCACATTCTTCTTCAGGTGCTGCTTCAGATTGAACTGAAGTTCTTCACCTTTTATAACCTTACTCTTTTCCTGCAATAAATAAAGCTATATTTAGGAGTTGCAGCAGATTTATTCAGGTTCCATAAAAAAATAAAGTTGTTTTCCTGGAGGTAGTATCTTCACAAATGTGGCCATTAGAGTGATACCAAATTTCAATGTCTTGATGGTCCCTCAATCTGAAATCTGACAATTTGACAATTTTCAGATTTTTATCCCTGACACTATTTCCAGTGTAAACAACATTTTCAATTCACTTCAGCAAGAACCTTTGCACCATCTTTAAATCACGAATGACAAGCAAGATCTTGATATTTTCTTAAAATCTTTAAAAAAGGAATAAACTGTACTGAATTTCATTATGCAGTCTAAGACAAATCTATTGGTATTTTCTAAACTATGCCACACCTTTGTAAGGGACATTGAAATAAAAACACAACAGCAACAGACACCGATGTATAAAGTATTTACCTGATTAACAAACAGTGTATGGAAACTTCTCTGACGAACAGAAGGCATGGCTGCTTCAAGTTCACTGTTATTACCTTGATTCGTCAACTTCAGCTTCTCAGGACACCACAAGGACTTTTTTCTGCAGAAGATCTCAGAGGAGCTCTTTAGAGTATATCTATTTGCCATTTGTAGTTCACTCAGTATAGATAAGAGTTTATCCTGTTGGATAGTATCAAACGCTTTTTCTACATCTGAAACTACAATGTACAAAGCAGGCACAGAAGCCCGTCCTTCCTTTACATGCCTAAGAAAACCGCACAATTTTTTGTAGATGTCATTATAAGAAAAAACTGTGGAGCCCCACATTTCTGGTTTCTTCATCTTCAGGTCTTTCAATACAGCATGCAGATCCCTTAGGACGGTATTTACAGACTTGAAATAAGAGACACCATTACTTCTATTACAAGCTTTTCCATTTCTCTGCTTTCCTGGGAATCGAGCATGTGAACGGAACCCCCTAATGCAAAATCTAGATGGTGCCTTCATGTTTGCTATAGGCCTGGCTCCAGCTTCTTTAGGGCAAAGTCTAACCTTTGAGAAACCAAATGCCCTTTTGCTCAATATCTCTGCAACAGATGCATTATCCAAGGGCTGATAGCTTCTATCCATCAGCGAAGTAGTCACTTCCTTACTCAGCTTCTCCCAAACAGATTTTCGATAATAATATACATTCTGCTTGCCATGGTCACTTTCCGTGACATAAAAATTGGCCTGCAACAGTGGAACCACAATATGTCCAAATAACCAAAAGATCCATCTTTCCAAGAGTATCCGTCTTAAAGTATAGATCTCTTTAGTCCCATGGTTCATGGCAAAAGCCTTAAAGCACTTGAAGGACTCTCCATCTGATAGCAGTTGGAAATTCGTCATTTCTAGTTTACTCATACACTGCTTTAGAGAAAAATTCTCAAATCGCCGCAGCTTAATAAATCTTGAGAGAATTCTCCGCAAGATTCTGTGGCTCGAAGATACTCCTAACAGATCGGGAGGAATTATATTCCGGCAAACAGCCCAAACAAATGCCACAACATCATTTTTCAGGCAATAAGGCTGGCTCAAACCGAAATGACCTTGAATGACTTCAGGTGTTCTCTTGCAATACCTTGCTAAATTAACTCGCTCATGTAGATCTTGTTCAGAACTCCCTAATCTTAATTTCATTTTGTTTCCCTGCCAAAGGATTATCCAAAAATTGATGAACACCTTGAAGCACAATATTCAACTTATGAGACAACTAGGGTTAAAGATATGCCACACAGAAACAAAAACATTTAACGTTGGCAGCTGTGCATAAGCCAAAAGATTGAAAATTATTGTTCTAGCAAATCATCCATGTGGTGGCTCGTGACTCTGTCTATTGCAGCTTCTGGGAACTTCCCAGCGCACCCAGCCCAACCAACCCACCAGTTGAAGAGCTCTCTCTCTCTCACTCTCTCTCTCTCTCTCTCTCTCTCACTCACTCACACACACACACACACATCACCTGCTTCCCCCACCAACTCCTTGCCTCTTCCCAAGCACAACCGATAATATCCCCATTCTAAAACGAACCATAAATTATCTCTCCTCCTTTGTCACCCTTTTTCCTCAAATCGACATCTCTCCTTGCCGCCTAACATTTATGCTTAACAAGAGCTAAGTTGTGAGCACCAGCAAAAGTAAAACAAATAGAAAAGACATACACAATCATAAAATTCACAAAACTTAAACATTGAAACTCATATGTACATGATAATCCAACTATCCAACAAATTTTGAACTTCAGTACATTGACAAAGCTTAGTACATTAATGATGTATTTGCATTGACAACACATATTCAATAGTACAATACAAGATCAATTTTTCATGTAATCATCTATAGTGATAATCACTATGAAATGTACTGAACATTTACTTAGAGCATGTTCCCATCACCTTATTTTTGCTCATCCTATCTTGTTTTTCCAAAACTTCGATTATTTTCATGAAACTAATCGTGAACATTTCTTATTTTTCCATAGCTCTTCTCATAATAGCCACAAATAAGGTGACCTTTGCTTATTTAACCAGAACTTTGCTTTTTTCTTTTCTGAACTTAGCTAATCCTTTCGAAGTTTTCTTATCATAAACTTGTTGACATTCTCTTAATATTCCTGAATTTATCTTAATTTCTTGAACTTTTCTCATAATAAGTGAAAACAGGGTGAAGTTTTGGGTACCGCATTTCATTCAAAAGTTATTCTTCACCTCTTCGGTAAACTTCAACATAAGGCAACTCTTTACTTTCTTTCTTTTGGTCATTTCCTCTAGTAGAAAGAAGTAAAGAACCATTTATCTATTGTTGTTCACATAAAGACGAAGTATCAGGCAATCATCTAGCACAATATAGAACCTTCTGGGAATAGGGATCTCTAATTTCTCAATAAGAATTCTAGAGAAAACATTTCTCGATTATATTCTTTGTTGAAATACATGAAAACACTAATTGGCTCTGGATGGCAATGGAAAATTTCACAAATATCTTCTATTGATAAGCGCTTTCAAACAAATTCAGTTAATTCCTGCCATTAGGTGCATCAACTGAGCAAAATTATCAAACACCATTATCACGTGAATATAAGCCTTCTGATGAGAAACGCATTTCATATAAATCTATTAAATCTGGGTGATCACTGACCTGTGATATATATTCCTTTCAACGGTAGGCCCTCAGAGTTTTTGAAGCAGCAGAACAGAGGTTTATGACAGTGTTGGACAATGTGATTTCAACTCCTCTCCTCATACCGTCTGAATCAGACCCATATCCACATCACATTATATATTTTCTTTGTTCTAGTGCACAATAACCCCACTTTGAAAGATCAGTTTGTAGAAGACGGGGAAGAAAGACATGGTTGCATCTAATTTCTACTTTTTTGCCTTACATTTCCACTATAAGAACTAGGTTTTCTTCATAACTTCTACCAATTTAGAAAATTTCATTGACGAATTGAAAGTGTAAGAATCTATTATATTGTTGTACAGCTAATGATTTTGAAAGGAATGCTGCTTAGTCAGAAAAACAAACACTATGATGTTAACAAATAAAACTATATACCAATATATGTTTTATGCTGGCCTGTATATATAGAGTTCATGTAGAGTAAATGAGTAATATACAAGTAACAACCAAAGACAAAGACGACAAAGAGAGTTAGAGAGACCTGAAGAGTGGAGCCTTTATCTGCATCACCAAAGTTTAAAGGGGGTTGAGAAGAGCAGTGTTTCTCCAACAACCTTGTATGCGGGCATTGCTTAGCTCTACGCACAAAGACTTTAAGCAACTTAATGAAGGAGTGGTATCTAGACAATCCATTTCGAAAACAAAATTCTGTCAGAAGCATCGTGATAATTTAATGATTTCTAACATGTTGATGATGCTACGAAATCACAGAAAAAGCTTCAGCTAAAAAAAAAAAAAATCAAGCTATCCACACATAAGAGCAAGATGATTAGGTAGCACGTCAAGAAGACATCTAAATAGAAAATTTGACAAGAGAAACTCCCACACAGAGAACTCCACAATCTTTGACAAGAGAAACACTGAAACAGGAAGGTATTTGTTATATAAATTCAAATAACATCCACCTTGCCAAACGAAATTCAACTACAAAACCATTAAGACTGAAGAGAGAGATGTAGAAGCAAAACGCAGGGGTGGTAACTGTAAATAAATTAACAAAGAAAAACTCTCTATTGTTAAAAAATTAAAATCGTGATTGGCATGCTTTTATGTTTTACTGATTTCTTCACAAGACTACTTGAGCCCTGTTACGTACGTCTTTCTTATCCTTTTTTGTTTTCTACTAGATATATATTAGAAAGTTTTACCTTGTCAGAAAGTTTCATCTGAAGTATGCACTATCTTTGTTCTTGGCAATAAAAGAAATGATCTCAATGCCGAACAACTGTGCCCGAACAAGGGGAGACATAGGCAGCCTTATCACTGATCACAGAGAGGCTGTTTTCGTAACACCCCTGAGAAATGCAACGACTATCCCGCTACTTCGCAACATAAGAAGCCTAAGCAGTTTAGTGAGCCAACTGACACGTCCTTACCAATTTATAAAATATGTCTAACATATTTCAAACAATAGGCATGATGTCAATAATATGGTAGTACTTACAAGCAAGAAGACCCATGCAAACAAACCCCCTCTTTGTGGTAGCAATTTGCTAGTAAATCTTTTGACTCCGCACCTGACAGACCGAATATGCATCGGAGAAGTTGATTTATGCCAGCAAATCCAGATTTTAAGGAGTAAAGAATATCTTAAAAAAATAAAGGAACAACTAAAGCACATAGGGGATTTAAAAACTTTAGAGAAAAGGAAAAGGAAAATAGGAACATACATATAAGATGGTTAAATAAATGCACAAAAGAAAGAAAAGGATACGCTTTTCCAGAAAAAGAAATGATGAACACTTCGAATTGTAGAAGATAGATCTCCTATTAATCAGGGCATCTTCAGGAACTTGTGACAATGATTGAAACACTGAACAGCAGGGGCACAACGGTTGTATCTGGAAACACAAAGGACATACAGAACCAGTAACTAATTTTGGATGACACTCAAATCTTCAAATCAAGAAATCACTTAAACAAGTTAGTTTGTGCTCACCAATTGTTCAGATCTTAGATGCACTCTATCTTCATTGTCTCTTATATTGTCTGAAGTAGGCACCACTTGACCCTGCCATTGATTGTTGATCAGGACATGTCGACGATTTTGCTGTAAATCATCTTCGTCAATACAAATTTTACTGGAAGGTTCCTGAGTACAGGATTCCTCCAGCACCAACCTCTTGCACCTCTCTCGCCGCTGCCAACTTGATAATCTGAAACGTTTCCCTGGCTTTACTATGAGCTTCTCACTGAATTTTTTTGCATAAACATCCTTTCCCTCCGAACAATCAGCAGCCAACTTAAAAGCTTCAGTCAAGTGCGACCGGTTGCTCACTTCTGAACAATGTGTACGGGCAAAACCCTCACTCCTAGAGCCAACAGCACAAATTGGGTTCTGCTGAACTGTTTTCAAAGGTATCTTACTGGAAGTCTCTTCAGAATTTGAATTCGTCCAGTTACCTCTTCTTCTCTTTCTTGGGTGTCCTGTAAGTAACTATCAGACAGCCGCTTCTCTATAGTTGCTAGCTCATATAGAAATCTTGTTTTCATTCAAATATCTCTAAGACACATGCATCGTACTACTGCATGAGTGAGTCTAGAAAGTTCGCTGACAATACTTGAAGTTGCTCATCTAAAGAGCAGTTAAATTTAAGGTATGAGCAGAAGTACTTTTTACATACTGCACGTCTTTATATATGCACTATGCATTTGCATAAACTATGTATTTGTCATTATTTTCTTCAAGAAGCATATTCAACTACAGAAGGATTATACTATTGACCCTAGTTGCTCGACAGGCTACAATCATGAAAGAACTTGGGTCTTAAATGAAACACATCGACTTGAATCTTTGTTAAATTGTATATTTATATCCAAATGACAAAAAAAAACACTCATTAATGCAAGAAATATGGCTACAGATACATCACGAACAGAAGTACAGAACTCCTCTCCCCAACCACAAAAAAAAAAAAAAAAGAATGCCAAATGCAATACAAAACCAGCCGTACTATGATAAGGGCTATTTATTGTTAAAAACAAATATTAAAAAAAAGAAGAAGAAGAAACAAGAAACTATGCAATCCTTATTAAAATCTGTGGAATGGAGCTTGTCCACAGGGAATGCAACTGTTTCTTATTTCCCTTTCACCAAAATATCCCAAAGAATGATTGAGAAAGTATTTCTTGATAACAGCTTCAGCTGCAGCAGTCATTACTTCTTAATAAATATTAAAACTATCTTGTTATTTAACATCTTATCGTCTCGTAACCTTGAGATATACATCATCAGCTTTCCGAAAATCATGGCAAAATAAAACTAAAATAAAGCACAATTTCCATTGTCGTTTAAAGAACACTTTACCTACTTGTTTGCATGGAAGACTCTGAGTCAGGCACGGGAATGTGCATGGCAAATTTTGTAGACAGCCGATTGACAGGAGAACCAGCTACCTGCTGGTGCACATTGCGCTTGATTGGCATGAATATTAGAGTGTGCATGAGCAAATATACCATGACAGAGTCCCCAACCTGTGTAGAATATTCATCAGCAATCAACAGATAGGTAAAGAAAGCAAACAGAACTCCATATTAATTTATCAGATTAGATTAGCTAATACGACGCCATACCCTTTTTAAGGCTGTATCCCATGTCGAATGAGTAAGCAGCTTTACAATGCAGCTGAACACTTTAAACTGCAACATTTAGATGGAAAGAGCATTAGGGCAATGAATTTGTAGTTCACAGATTGTCTGACACTGAGTTATATGCTCAAACTTAAAATTGTAATGATATTCAAAGAAGGAAGCTAAAATCTTTTTGGAAAGAAAAAACGTTAACCCAAAAGACAACTCAGCACATCCATGCCATCAAAGGGAGCCCACTCTCCTCTCCAACTAAATTGGATATGCAATTTAGATTTTTTTTTCATTTCCAGCTTCTGGATCGAATTTCTTACTATTAGAAGGTAATCCCCTAAGG
>CAAKMY010042040.1:0-11191 GCA_901111285.1 Corrigiola litoralis
TATATATATATACATTGATACCAAGTAAAAAAAAAAAGAAAGGGGATTATAATTACCTCGAGCAATGGGGGATGAGATTGAGAAGGAGTAAGGAGGGAGGTGAAGAGGGATGGTGGTGCTGTGACAACATCCACGTATGCATGTGTTTGGTTCAACTATCTCTATTGCCATACTTTTTCTTGTGTCGTGTGTTGTTGTTTTGTTGTCGAGGTGATGTGTTGGAGTTGAGAACTCAAACTGGTTTAAGTTGTGTTCTACTTTAGTTAGTTGTTGTACTTGTGGTCGGACTTTACCTGTTTTATTGCTCTTTCTGACTTTTTGGTTAGTCAGCTGGAAGCCTGGAACTTACAGTGGGCTTTTTTTTTTTTTTTTTTTAAAGCAGCTAATGATAAAAATATTAAAAATAATTGATAGCACAAAATAAATTAGAAAAGCAGTTATGAACAAAATAAAATTCATTATTTTCCATCTAATTGTATAATTATAAGTTTTAGAACATTTGAAGTTTGAATTCTTGATTTTATAGCACTTTGATAAAATTATATTCCGTAGTAATTGACTTGGTGAGCGATTAAGATTCCGTCTCACTTAAATTAACGGCTTAAATAAACTATTTTTTGTGTCAATTACTTAATGGTTGGCATTGAAGAACTTTTGAACTATATATTAGTTCCTATATATTAATTGAGATCGTGTTGTTCGTGAATGTTTGGTACGTCGAATTTTAGTGAACTTGACAAAATTGATCCAGCCTAATTGAACATACTTGAATGACCCGATCCAAACCTGAATATCTCTTATATGAACTAGATCCTAAATTGACCAACAAAATTGAAAATCACATGATTTGAAATGACTCGATTTGTAGTGACCAAACTCAAAGTGACTCTGTCAAACTTTGCTTGAATTATATTCTAATAAACAAATTGACTTGAATCACTGCAAAATGATCAACGTATATGAGGTCGACTTTGAAAACAACCTCGGTTAACTTAATTTGACCCGTATATTTTATATCATGAGTTATTAATTGTCAAAGTGTAGCATCGACAAGTGTGTAAACTGTAAAGGAAAATGTATACTTTCGTATGAAACAGAGAGAGTATCTTATTGTCCTTTATCAATATTGTTAGACGTACACAAGCACCGTATATTTGAACTTCATGTGTGATGTATTATCCCATATTGATAAAATGAGTAGAGTGACTTATGTTTATAATTGTGATGTGCTAGTCTCCTACCCTATGTTTCTCCTTTAACAAGTGGTACAAATGTTCATGGTTTATCCTGACTTGTACAAACACATCATTAGAAGTGGGCTTTACCAGTTTAGGGGGCCCAAATTAAATTTACAAAGGATTATGCTAGCTTAGCAGCCTAATTGCATTTCCAGTTACAATTATAGTGTGATATACTTGTTTAAGATCAAAGCCCAATTTCGAAAACTGGTTTTAGGGGTTTGGTATGGTTGTGAGTGGGTTGCCCGATTCAGTTAATGTAAGTTATTCTAAGGCATGAGGAGAAGATTGTTGGAAATTCATTTGTGAGACGTTGTCCACATAGGCAGATTGAATGGGATGAATGAATGACTTGTGTGTTATAAGTCGCATGACTACTCCTTCAAATGCCAATCGATTTTAGAGAGAAACTCATTTAACTTATGATTTGGATTGGTCTCCGACTAGTGTTTCTCTCTTAACACCCCAACCCACTTTCATTTTCAAGTTTGATTGTTGTTGGAGCTCTTGGGAAACTCGAACTCCCTAAATATTAGACTGTGGAGCAAACCAACTACAAGTCTACAACATGTCCTAGTTCAACTGAAAACCGATCCATTTTCTGGTTAGAACCTCAACTTATACATCCTTAGTCCACTTACAATCAAATCAACTTAAGATTAAAGAATCAAGAGATGTCTAAAAGGTTAATCCAAGAAATTAGAGATTCGATTTTCATATACAAAGTTGCGTGTCTTTTTTTTTTTTTCCCAACACGTTGCATGTTCACGTAAGAAAACAACTACTCTCTCATGAGACCGTCTAATGTTAATCTTTAAAGTAGTATACATGGCTCGTGGTAATAAAAAAATGACCACTTTAAACCCAATAACAACCACGTCTAATTTTAATTGAAACATCTCTCTATATAACTTTTGGTAGGAATTGGGACAAACCAAATTAAAAAGGAGCAAAATCCCAATATTACCCCCATCTCCTTCCTAAAACCCCAACCCAAAAACCCTTCTGGTGCAACCGCCTTTTCTCAACTCTTAAACCCTAATGCAACCCAATTTCACAAAATCAATTACATTCAATTAAAATTAGGGTTTTTCTAGGGTTTCAAGCTTCAGCAATGGCGGATGAGCAGTCCCACAGAGCTCACAGGACCAGGCAAGCTGGGCCTAAGAAGCGGGCTAAGTCCAGCAAGAAGAAAGGTGGTGATAATAATTCTGAAGATGCCAAGAATCAGCCTTCTCACAATCCCAAGGTGTTATGTTGTTGCATTTCATGATTGTACAGTAAAGATTGGAACTTTGTGATAAATTTTGTATGTTTCAGGGGTTTGGTTGCTTTTTTTTGATAATTTAAGGTGTATGGTATTGATTTTTTGGGTACATTTTTAATGATTGTGGCATAAAGATTGGAACTTTGTGATAAATTTTGTAAGTTTCAGGAGTTTGCTTGCATTTTTTTGATGATTTTAATAGTATGGTATTGATAATGTTGGTAATTATTGTATGAGTGTAGTATAAAGTTTGTGACTTTGTGGAAGAGTTGGTAAATTTCAGGGATTTGATCACATTTTTTGATTATTATAAGAGTATGGTATTGATTATTTTGGAACATTTTTATGATTATAGCGTAAAGATTAGAACTTTATGATAAATTATGTAAGTTTCAGAGGTTTGCTTGGTTTTTTTGATGATTGTAAGAGTACGGTATTGACTATGTTGGTATATAATGAATGGTTGTAGCATAAAGTTTGTGACTTTGTGGACAATTTTGTAAAATTTTGTAATTTTAAGGGGTTTGATTACTTTTTTAGAGAATTGTAAGATTATGGTATTGATTATGTTGGTGTATACTGAATGGTTGTAGCATAAATTTTGTGGCTTTGTGGAAATTTTGGTAAGTTTCAGAGGTTTGCTTACATTTTTTGATAATTGTAAGACTATGGTTTTATCATGTTGGTTTGTTTTGAATGATTGTAGTATAAATTTTGTGACTTTGTGGAAAATGTGGGAAATTTCAGGCGTTTTCTTTTAAATCAAATGTGAAAGCAAAGAGGTTGCAATCCAGGACTATGGAGAAAGAGCAAAGGAAGCTTCATATTCCCACGATTGACCGGAATACCGGTGATCCCCCGCCGTTTGTTGTTGTCGTTCATGGCCCTCCTCAGGTGAGTTTTGGGCTTTGCTGTGGAATTTGTGATTATTTTGAGTCAATGTTGATTTATTATGATGTTTGGTACATTGAGCAGATTGATAAAATGTTGGTTTCGTAGTTAGTATTATTTGCTTGTTCTTGTAGTTTTTGGCCTTCCTGAAGTGGGTTGTTAGTTTTATAGTGGTATAATCTTTTCGTGAATGTTAATTTTGTAATGTTTAGTTGCATAAGTAGGTTTGCATAATGTGGGTGTTTTTGAATTCTTTGTTTGTCGTTGTAGTTTTTGACTCTCGTGAGGTATGTTTTGGAGTTTATGGGATTACGTGATCATTATGTGTGGATTTTAGTTCTTGTCATAACATTTTGTGTTATTGGGTAGGTTGATGAAATGTTTGAGTTATTGAGCTTTATTGTTGGCTTTTGATTGATTGTAGGTTGGAAAATCCTTGTTGATCAAGTGTCTTGTGAAGCATTACACCAAGCATAATTTGCCTGATGTTCGAGGTCCAATTATCATTGTTTCAGGTTTGCTCCTTTTTACTTGTGTTTCGACACCATTTGGTTGTTAGGTGAATCTATTGCCTAGAAGGCTCTCTGATTGGCGTTAAACCTTTAATATAGGATTTGTGTTAATCTCAGGGTAGGCTCTTTATCTAGCCAAAAGCTGTTAAGAAGTGTGGTAGTCTTTCCAATATAATGAGTGCTTCGGATAAGATTGATTGTTCTAGTTTTGAGGCTGAACTGGGCATGAACTGTGCTCCTTCTAGGCAGTATGTGAAACGTGAATGAGGTTTCGGGCAAAGCTAACTGAACCATCTCAACCAGAGAAGATGATTTGTTTTATTTTGAGGGCTTTTGGGAATACTTCTCCAGTGACTTGTTGTATGATTTTTTTGGGAATCGTGATCCTGTTCTCATTAACAAATTGGAAATATGTAATACACACAAAAGGCATATTGTCATTAGTCTCTTTCGAATCTTACAGAAGCTCAATAAAATGCACCAGCCAAAAGCAACTTTGAGTGACATTAGAGAGCAACTGCTTCTCTTCACGCCTGGCAGAAACCACAAAGAAAATTTGTCCCAGTAGCTGATCAGATAAGAAAACTCTGAGTTGAAAATTCTGATTGTTCCTCGCCTTTCAAATATGATAAACATGATTTGTAGAAAACCAGCTGCAAAATTGTTTGCTCTGCTGAAATTCCAAGAAAATCTTTGGAGGCCAATTTCCATGCCAAGCTTTTGGTGGACCCCTTAAAATCAAGCAATAAAATGATGCAAGACCACATTTGATTAAAATAAGGTCTTAAATGGCTGCAAGACTCATCACTTGTCAGCAACAATACAGAGCATACATGTAATGTTGTTGTGCCTTTGTCCTATTGGATTTTCCACATTTCTCCTTGTGCATATCGAAAAATGTGGAGAAACCAGTGGGACAGAGGGAGTATCACTTTTCTTTTTACGTTGAACAACTCCCTTTAGTCTTTTGCTGTTGGGTTTTCCTTCAACTTGAATTTATAACTGTGATGATGCTATTGAAGAACTTGACAGTTGGGATTCCTTTATTCTTACTCCTGCTTTGTAGGTAGTTTTCTCTAGGTCTTTGTTTTTTGGTTGTTGGGACTCTGGTAGAACAGGAAGTAAGAACATTGTGAAGATAGAGTCCTTGTGGCAGAAGGTAAATGTAAAGGCGGTGGATGGCTTGAAATAAGCTAATTGATGTTTCTCTTTGTCATAGGTAAACAAAGGCGTCTGCAATTTGTGGAGTGTCCTAATGACATGAATGCCATGATTGATTGTGCGAAATTTGCTGACTTAGCTCTACTTCTAGTGGATGGGAGTTATGGCTTTGAAATGGTCAGTTTTCAATTCTTTAAAAGTTTCTTGTTTCATTTATGCCGAGCTTGATTTTTGTAGTGGAAGTAGATTTGGTGTCACTAATAAGCTTGTTCAACTTCATTTGTGTTCTTCATCAGCATTGCTAGAATAGGACTCTTAAGAGGCAAGTAATTTTATAGAACCGACTGTTCATGATTTTCTTAGTTTATACTCCCTCTATTCAAGACAAGCCTTCCCACTTTGACTTGTGACACTATTTGAAATCGTACTTTAACTATCAATAAATAAAAATGTATTATTTGTAAAAATATGAATTTATTTATGTAGGAGTATTTTCCCATACAAATCTAGCTTTATAAATTTATTATTTTACCAATTGAATATCTTGAGTTATTAATGGTCAAAGTACACCTCGGCAAGTGCCTAGTCAAACTGGGAAGGTTGGTCTTGAATGGAGGGACTCAGGGAGTAAATGTTTTTCTCAATTGTTTGGTGCCAGCTTAATCTGTTAAGTTCGTGAATATCTGATTCAGTTGCTTGCAGGAAACATTTGAGTTTCTGAATATTATGCAAGTACATGGATTCCCCAAGGTCATGGGAGTGCTTACACACCTGGATCAGTTCAAGGATGTCAAGAAGCTGAGGAAGACAAAGCAGCGCCTCAAACATCGTTTTTGGACTGAGATATATGATGGAGCCAAACTGTTCTACTTGTCTGGTCTTATGCATGGAAAGTGCGTAACCTTCATTTTTTTTGGGTCTACTGTGCTGAAGCTTAAAGTGTTGACTGGATCTAGTCTAACTTGATTTTAATATACAGGTACCATAAACGTGAAATCCACAATCTTGCAAGATTTATCTCTGTTATGAAATTTAAACCAGTGACTTGGCGACTCACGCACCCTTATGTGCTTGCCGATCGTTTTGAAGATGTAACTCCTCCAGAAAGAGTGCAGTTGAACAAAAAGTGTGACAGGAATGTCACAGTTTATGGTTATTTGAGAGGTTGTAATATGAAGAAGGGAACTACGGTAGGTGACTACTTTCTGTCGGCGGCAAATGATTATTTTTTGGGTCTTGCTTCTCTGTTAAGTGCACACTTATGACTTTCGTGTCTAGACAAGAACCTGTTCTGCTTTTGATATGGATTTATGGTTTGTCAAAAGAGCTTTCACATATCCGATTCCTTTTTTCTTGAAAATTTTAGGTGCATATTGCTGGTGTCGGTGATTATAGCCTTGCTGGCATAACTAGTCTTCCTGATCCATGCCCTTTGCCATCAGCTGCTAAAAAGAAAGGATTACGTGATAAGGAAAAATTATTTTATGCTCCAATGTCTGGTGTTGGTGATCTTTTATATGACAAAGATGCTGTCTATATAAACATAAATGACCACCTTGTACAATATTCAGAAGGAGTTGACAATAACGGAGGCGCTGCTCGTAAAGGTTTTCTATAGTCTCTTATCTTCATATTCACCCCAATATGTTGCTGTTGCTTTTCTTAGACTTCAATTTCAGGAGAAGCTCTCATTTTATTTTTCTCACCTAATATCTTCGTCCATATTCCTTGTGTAACTAGGAAAATATGATATTGGCGAGGAAATGGTCAAATCACTTCAAAAGGTGAAGAATCCTATTGATGAGCAGTTACAGGAAGGCCCCATCAAACTGTTCAGCGGGAAACAAGATAAACATGAAGCTGATATGCTTGCTGCTGAAAGTCAATTTTCTGGATCTGACAAAGAAGGTGATGAGGTTGACTCTGATATGGATGGTTCTGATTCCTCAGATGATGAAGATGGTCAAGAAAAGGATTCAAAAAATAGTGTTGGGGAACATGTTGAGTTCTCTGGTGGTAGGATCCGAAGGAAAGCAATGTTTGAAAATGACGATGATCATGACGATGATCATGACGTTGAGGAGGTAATTTGTTATGTTCAGTATATCTATCTTTGATGAGTGGCGATGTATTGTTTATGTCATGGAGCCTGCTTCTTTGTTCTTCTGTCCCCTTTGCCTTTGCCCTCACTCTTTCTCCCCATATAAAAAGGGATTTGAAAGAACAAAAAAGAGAAAAAACATGGTTTTTGTTATCTTCTCTGAGGCTGATGTGTCACAGTTGAAGTTTCATTGGCACCAGGGAATTATTTGGTCTGTTCGGTAGCATGTTGGTTTTGATCCTTGTTGTGATTCTGAACTGTATCAAGTGATTTGTAAGAATCTTTTTGGGTCAAGTGATTTGTAATGGAATGCTCCAATAAGGCACATGTCAAGACCAAGATTTCATCTGCGTATTCTTCGTTCATATTCTTCTCTTCTTCTGCTGTTAAGTTAGCACTCTTCAGATGTTTCAAATTTGTGAACAGTGTCTCCCAGTTTAGTCCTTCTAGCAAACAAGTTAAAATGCAGCTTAGTCCTTGCACTTTTGACTGCAGTGTTCTGATGAAGATGAGGAGGATGACTGTGATGAGAACGATACCGAGCAAGGTGCAACAACTTCTGCTTCGGATCATTCTGAAGATGAGGAGGAAGATGAAGATATGGCTGGTAAGAATTCCGTGCCTGCTTGTGAATGAAGGAACTCCCTTGCATTTGTTCCTTCATTTCTCACTGATTTCGACCCAGGAGGTAAACTCTTTTAGGCGGCTTGCTTCTCTTCTAACTTTCTCAGTCCACTATGCTAATACAGGAAATGCTTCCAGATGGAGGGAGTCCTTGTTGGAACGAACAATATCCAGGCAGAATATTAATTACATGCAGTTTGTGTATGGAAGATCAACATCGAATGTAGCATCTGAGATTGGTGGACTAGAAAGTAGCAGTGACAACGAAAGTGATGAAGAATTTTTCAAACCAAAAGGAGAAGGAGTGAAGGTTTGTTATTCAACTTTATGCAATTATGTGGTTTTCTCTTCGATGCTAGATGGGTCATTTTTCACTTGTTCAGTGAATTCTTTATGAATCTTTATCTTAGTTGAAGTGTAATGAGATCTCTAGACATATGGTTTCTGTTTATCACAGAAATCAGCAGATGATCTAGGTGCTGGAAATGTTGATGATGATGATTGTTCAAGATTGACCGCGAGCTCCAAGGACTGGACCAAGGTTGAGCTTGTTGAAAGCATTAAAGACCGTTTTGTCACTGGTGATTGGTCAAAAGCTGCCCAAAGAGGTCATGCTTCTGAGGCTGGCAGTGATGATGATGATGCTGTCTATGGCGATTTTGAAGATGTAGAAATGGCAGAAAACGCTGGTCTCTCCTCAGTTCCAGGAAATAGTGGTGAAATACAGAAAGAAGATGATGCAGCAACTGCAGAACGCAAGCTAAAGAAGCTTGCTCTTCGTGCAAAGTTTGATGCACAATATCCTTTTTGCAGTTTCTAATGCCAATATATATGAAAATCCCTACTCCTCGCCTTGCTTTCATAGTCACGTGCATTCCTTTTGTTAAATAAAGTACTATGCATATAGTTAATCAAGGAATTTATGGTTTCCTTACTTGTGTAAATGTTGCCGAATTAAAATTTTTGATGATGAGCTTACGAAATGTGCCTCAACTTGCCATGCCTAAGAAAACACTATATTATCAAGAGATATATATGGATTATATTTGGATTATACATTCAAAAAGTTTTATTTGTTTTACCTTAATCTGAATCCACATTCGATGGATCTGGTTTACCTGATGAAGAAACTGATAAAGAAGATGAGCCCAAGTTTGATCGTAGCAAGGCCACTGAAGGTGATTACTTTGAAAAGGTGAAGCTATAGGCCTCTCTTTTTGTATATTTCCTTGATGTCTGAACTTCAGTTTTCATAATATCACCCTTGTGTTTGCAGTTGAAGGAGGAGATAGAGATTCGAAAGCAAATGAATTTGGCTGAGCTCAATGATCTAGATGAATCCACTAGGATAGATATAGAGGGTTTTAAAACAGGGACTTATGTAAGACTGGAAGTTCATGCTGTTCCTTGTGAGATGGTTGATTTTTTTGATCCTCGCTACCCTATCCTGGTAGGAGGTATCACTCTTGCGGAGGAGAATGTCGGATACATGCAGGTTATATACACACTTTCTGCACTCTCCTTTTCTTCTTCCTCTACTTCATCGTACTTCATCATTCAAATTAAGAACACCTCTAAATTTAATGTCGTTTAAGATACGTAACACTTATTCCTTTCATCCACCGAGCTTTAGTCATAAACATAAACTATCTTAGTGTGTGACGGGGCCTTTCTACATTTGCCTTGAGTAAGTAGAACTTAATTGGTTATCCTGCTAAGTTGGAACCTTTTTTTTCTTGTCTCTTGCAGGCCAGGATAAAGCGTCATCGATGGCATAAGAAAGTTCTTAAGACAAGGGATCCTATAGTTGTCTCTATGGGATGGAGACGTTATCAGACAATGCCAGTCTATGCAATTGAGGATTCCAATGCACGGCTCCGTATGCTCAAGTACACTCCTGAGCACATGCACTGCCTAGCAATGTTTTACGGTCCCCTTGCTCCTCCAAATACTGGAGTTGTTGCTATTCAGAACCTGTCAAATAGTCAGGTGATATATTTTTGCCTCAGTGGTTTTTTGGCTTAATTACGTTACAGGAGCTTCTCTCACTCTCTCTGTTTTTTTTTTGGGTGGGAGTGGGGGGAGGGGGAGGGGGTGGAAGGAGTAATTAGAGAGCTGAAGATGGGTAATGTGCATTATGTGTTTTTTACAACAAAAATATAGTTGGTTTGCCTTCTTGTGTCAAATGTCAATAGAACCTCTTATGGAATGTTACTACTGGACAAGAATGCATACCTTTTCTTTTGAGTGTATAACAAAAATTTAGTTGGTTTGCCTTCTTGGTGGATGGGTGGATGACCATATTTTAGGTCACTTTCGACTTAACTTGTTGATCGGTTCCTATGTCTCCTTTGGAAAGGGGAGGAGAGGAAATGAAGAACTTAAAGGAAGGAAAAGATGTGCATTTAAAACTTTGTAAGGTCGTAATGACATTGGTAAAGCATTTTTTTGGCGGGCACTTTACGATGAATAGAGGTGTTTCTGTGGTACTGAACTAGATGTCTTGTATCATGTTGGATAGGTGGTTCATAATTATAAGAGTATCCAGAACAAAGTTATTTTGACTAGTTCACTATGGAAACATTTCATAACAAGCAAAAGCTTTGAGGGAATCCTCAGCTAAAATATGGACAGGAAAAGACCGTCAGTGGTCTATGTTTTGGCTGGACATGTATATGTTTGTTGTTGTTTTCCTTTTTGTATGTTAGTGCTTGTATTTTAAGCATTTCTGTGTGGGATTGTCTTTTTATAATCCTGAACCCCTTTTCTGGTGTCTATTAAAGAGGTAGTTGTTTTGATAAACTCAGTTGATCTTCAGCTCATACATTTACATTCTCATTCAAAGTTTCATCCATTGTAATGTCTCTTATTATTTTTTTTACTTATAATGAAGTTTCTGATGTTGAATCTACTTATTCATATACTAATTTTTCCCTCATTCTTTTCTGGGTGTGAATTTCAGTCGTCTTTTAGAATTACAGCGACAGCTGTTATTCTGGAGTTCAATCATGCTGCCAAGATAAAGAAGAAAATCAAGCTTACAGGTTACCCTTGCAAGGTATTCAAGAAAACAGCATACATAAAGGATATGTTTACTTCAGATCTTGAAATATCCCGATATGAAGGTGCAGCAATTCAAACTGCGAGTGGAATTCGTGGAAGAGTGAAGAAGGTAATTTCTCTAGATTCTGCGCCTTGTTTTTAATTTTTTTGGTTTAATTGTACGTGTTCCATCATTTACCGTTGGTTGAGATAATTATACTTGGTGCAAAATAAATGACATTTGCCTGTGTTCTTACTTTCACTGGAGAGCTGCCGGCAAAGTTTGATGGATATATGCTAAGCAAAGTGAAGGTACCAGATGACACTATAGAGGGGGGGGGGGTGAATATAGTGT
>CAAKMY010042046.1:0-30943 GCA_901111285.1 Corrigiola litoralis
CGATGAACACAAAAAGAGGTGCATGTGGAAGTGTGGTCTCGGGTCCATAGTATAAGGATACAATCCCCCCAGTCCAAAAATCAACAACAAAAACGGTCCATATTACATACTCCGTATACAACATAATTTCCACTTCATAAAAAAAAGGTCGCGTGTGCACCTCACATTTTATCCACACAACAGACAACTTCCTAAAACAAAGCTCAAGTTCTGTCTTTCTGTCTGTCGATGGCCGGAGCACGTAGCTCTATCCGCCTAACCATACCATCCACGTCATCCACAGCTGTCAAATTCTTCCCGCCAAAATACTCTTCTGTCGGGACCCCACTTACCCGCCACCACCACCACGCGTGCCTGTCCACGTGCTCCGCGGCGCGTCAACCGGTTGCTTCGGAGGGGCCCTCGTGTTTATTCGTGGGCCCCATCGAGACTGCCAGCCAGGAGACCCTCGAGGCCCTTTACCGCCAGGTGGGTCTCCCACTCTTCGGTTAAAATTAGACGAGCTTAAGGTGGTCCCTGTATGGCTTAAAGTCGTCACTTTTTATTATCTTGTTAACAACAAGTGATCACTCTAAGCACAATAGTGACCAATTTAAGCTTATAATAAGTTAATGACCTCGTCTAATTTCAACTTAAAATTAGATGGTCTCTCAGAATAATTTGTGCTTACCGCCAGGTGGGTCTCCCACTCTTCGGTCAAATTTTATGTTAAAATTAGACGAGCTTCAGGTGGTCTCTGTATGGCTTAAAGTGGTAACTTTATTGTCGTGTTAACAACAAGCGACTACTTTGAGCTCAATAGTGACAAATTTAAGCTCAATAATGATCACGTCTAATTTTAACTTAAAATTAGATGGTCTCTTCGAATAAATTGTGTTTTGTTTAAAACACTTCATTTTCATTTTATTTAATGTTCTTTTCATATTGTTTTGGATAGGCGAGAGATGCGTATTATAGTGGTAAACCGTTGATTGTGGATGACATGTTCGATAGAGTTGAGGTTTGTTCAAACTTAACTCCCCTTTGCATTTGTTTTTTTACTTGGGTTATGCTTCGTGTGTCAAAAGTCGTGTATGAGACCGTCTGATTTTAAATTACAATTAGTCTATCAAAGTAGGTCGTGTTCTCTACATGGTATTTTATGGGGAATTTTGGAATTTTCGGGAAATTATGGGAACCTTTGGGAGCTTTTGGGGAAATCCTTTGTATTTTATTGAGAAATTCATAGGGGCATTTGGAAACTTTTGTGAAATTTACTGAACTTCCGGGAACTATTGGGATTTGGGAACACTTCCAAAGTTCCCCCTATAGAGAACAGGGCCGTAGTCGCTTTTTTGCTGAAATGATCAAATAAGAAGTGGCAGATTTAGCTCAATTTGTGATTTGGTTTATTTTTAAGTTAAATTAGACCGTCTTTTTGGATCATTTGTGCTCATTGTTTTGCACTTGATTTGATTTGATATAGCTGAAATTGAGGTGGTATGGATCGAAATACGTTGTTAAGTATCCGAGGTGTAGTTTACGCCGTCAATCTACTTATGCCGATGCTCAGGTGAACCATCATTCTCTTTTATCTCACTATTGTCCGAGTTTAATTTGCATAAAATTTAATGATTGAAAGATTGAAAAATGTTAGATACTATGTCGTTGAAGAGTGAATGGTAATGGTGGTTTTTTCGAACTTGGGACCGGGGACATGTTATGATCAATGTGCTTCAGTTCTTGATTTTTTTAAAGTTATTGTTTTGAATGACTTACTAGGAGCACGAATGATGTAAACCAATCAATAAGGGTGACGGAGGTCTTTGCTTAATATTTTGCTGTGGTTGTGGTTCTTTTGGATCAAAGGGGAGCTGTGTTTGTGAGAGCTAAATTAGAACATTCAATTTCTTATTACCTTTTGCACATAAATTAGAACATAAATGCAAAGAAGCAGTGCTCTCAGGCAGTCTCAGCTGGTTAAAGATAAGAAATAACTGACTGAATGTGCCGATGTGCGTTTTGCCTTGATTAATAGAAATTAGAATGTCTGTGATAGTAGAACTCCTTGAGGTCATTTTTGCAAATAGGAATAACTTATGGGAATAGAATGTGGTCAAAAGGAAGAAAATGCAGTGTGACTGTCGTAGTGAACTGGAGATTGTTGTTTGAGGAAGCTGGCTTGGTATGGTTGGGATACAATTGTGATCATTTGATCATCTTTGTATGGCAAGTGAGCTTAGTGTGAGGGAAATAGACGGACGAGAAGGGGCGCCAAGGTGGTGGGATAGACTATCTTGTTGATGCGGACCTGAATCTGCTGACCTACTTCCTCATAAATTGCTTGTTGTAGTTTTAAAACTCTTCTTAAGATGTCATATGCTAACAATGGCTATATCCTTTTCTATGTTTTGGTAATGTTATACAAGAAACAGTGCTATAGTTGTATACCTGCGTACTTCTTGAAGATGTAATAACGTGTATGTAGGGCAGGAAGACTTTTCGCAGGTGTTTGCTCTGGCAAGTGTATGGTTCCTGATTCTTGTGTTTGGCGGTTCAGTGTGTCTTGTGCCCATCTTGTGCACTATTACTCAAGCTTACCAGGACACATTTAACTCAGACGCGGTCTATATCAGCCAATCATCAGCGATGCAGCTTCTTGGCATGTTAAACTGTGCGTTGTTCATGCTGATGGGTTCCATCATTGGCTGTCCAATTGCATCAGCTTCTGGTATGTGGCTTATCTCCTTTTTAATTCCATAACCTATTTAATAGAATAACTGCTCTTGCTAATAATGAGGCAAGATGAGCTCACATTTTCAGTATCACATTACATAACCATTTTATACAAATCCACTTGTTATTTCCTATTTTCCGGAAATGATAAGTGATACGTCCCATCATTCACGATCTGTGAAGGTGTTTTGATATGCTCGTGTTGTTATCTGTAGTCTGATGTTCATGTTTACTACTCTTTTATTTCAGCTAAAGCTCTGCAGGGCTTATGGCGCAATGATTTAGTTGCGTTAAAGGGTGCATGTCCAAATTGTGGGGAGGAGGTGAGCTTTAACTTGCCTTGAAACCCCCCACCCCCCACCAGAATCTAAAAAGTATTCACTTTGACCTTTTATATAGTGGCTTACTAGAAAGTATACTTATGCACACATCATTGTCATGTTCTTTCAGGTATTTGCATTTGTGAGGTCAGAACAGGGTAATAGCTCCTCGCATAGAGCAAATTGTCATGTTTGTGAATGCGTGCTGGAATTTCGCACAAAAGCTGAGGTAACTTCCGTTATCCGTTGCTCATCAAAACGTCTGATGCAATATTTTGTTGCAAATATTTGCCAAAACTTCAACTCCTCCATTATCAAACATAGTGCTCGTCTTTATGAGGAGGCTTATCGAGCCCTCTAATGTAACTGGTGAGCTTTCACCAAGTAAAATAAGAATTCAGTGATGACCTGTGCTATTTAGCCCTTGTTTCCTTTTTACTGAGATGGCTTGAGGCTAGCAGAAGCTCATCTTTGCTTAGATGTTATGTTTGGAGATGAACTTTATATAGTATGAGCAGATCAGTCATCTCTTTTGTGACTTGTCATTGTGCAGCAATCCATTTCAACAGTTGGCAGACAATGGGTCCATGGCCGTATCTACCTCATTTCTGATAGACGAGGTCGTCGGCGTCAATTCCGAACATGAAACCGGAGTAGCCGTGAAGATTTTGAGCTCATGTACAGTTGGGTGATCTTTATTTATTTATTTTTGTAATAGATGTCAAACACTAACAGTACACCACAAAAATCTGTAAAAAACAGCAATCAAACTGATGTGTTCAATTGTTACCAAGTTTGCCCTGAACTGGGCTATCATTATGTATGAGGAATATTATAGCGTAATACTACATTACATCCTTGTTTTCTGTTCTTGGAGTTTGCCTGTCAGTGTACTCAGCCAGAAAGGTAGTACCCTCAGGGCCTCAGCAATTTTTTTCTTATGGTAATAGTCTTTTGTTAGAGAAATCCTTCAGAGTTCAGACCAAACTATGTAAATCAATAATCAAGGCCAGTAAGAACCAGAGATGCATATAGATTTGATATAAACTTCGCATGACTCTGCAAATGGACAAAACTTTTTAGATCCCACAGAAGGCAAGCAAAAGATGATAAAGTACAAATTACTTCATTAACAGAAAGAAGAAATACTCCGTAGAAGAACTTCATTATCAAACAACTCAAGAGGCTGCAGCGGTTGTCTATCACAATATAACAGCTAGGAAAGTACAGATGTTAAAGCAATACAATAGTAACAATAAAATCATCTAAGTCTAACTCGCCTTGCTAGATTTATGGAAATTCAGGTGAAAAGTTTGTCTGCTCCACTAAATCATCTCACTATCAATGAAGAAGAGTCGTCGGTACCTAAATCAAAAGTGTGCCAAGCTGTATACTAGAATCCACGCAAGCTGTAACAAATAGATGATAAATATTAGAATTCAGCAAGTTATCACCAAGTAAGACTCCAGATATAAAGTCTATAAAATGTAATGCAAGGAAGAAAATCTCCTTACCAAAAAGAGTGTGATGGAGGCAAAGAGCCCCTCCTGGAGTAAAGCGCCATGGCCACCGTATTCCTCCTCATCTACCTTGAGTATCAATGCATAATATCCATACACGATTGCTGTTGAAAGTGCCAAGAAACTGTAACCACAATGCAACAAAAGCAGAACCAAACATCATCAGTTCACTACACCAGTCGAGTAAATACTAAACTATGATAAGCGCAGAAAATTAATGCTAAATACCAAGGTGATTAAAGATAGCAGGCTGATAACTTTTGTTTCTAATAACTGCTGCAATGTCATTCAGTCAAGAAACAAGACATAACTACTTCAGCTCAAACCACCATAGCACAACATATAGCCAGACACTTCCTGACAGGGTAGTGGATTTCTACAACAAATCACATCATATAGAGCATAACAAGGAACCAGACCCGAACAGAGAACGCAATCTAATTCTATACCCCATAGTATACCCAAGTGGCCAGGCAGATGATGAGATCTCATATGCACACACTTTCATGAAACACCGCTTAGACATGGTACAATAAAGATATATAGAATATTAGAATGTTGTGAGTACTGAGTAGACAACAAGCAACAATTACAAGATTATAGCCCATTGATTATAGATCAAATTAATTTACAGAGATCATTAGGCCAACACTCCATAATCATATCATATTCAACTGTCATCAATGCACAGTAAAGGATCTTGCAGAATGAGCAAAATCTAGTTCCATAATTGCGGAAATGGGATGAATGGATCACTTACAAAAGAAGCCATACTCCTCCAACCAAGGGAATAGCACCCCAAATCAACCCACACACAAGCGCCACGAGTTGTCGAGTCCAATGTAGAACATCTCCCAGTTGATCCTGAATCAAACAATACAGTACAACACACATTATGTCCAAACTCCAACCCAATTCAACCTGAACTCCAATTTTCCTCCCACCTATATAATATCTTCCTATTTTATCACATATACCTAGTTCTACTATCAGTAGTATTGCATTACATTGATCTAAAATATCCAACAACATGAATACACATTATATTAACATAATTTAGCTACTTAAAAGTGGGCACTAACTTCACATAAACTAAATTGCTTTAAAATCCAATATTTTTATTCTTTTTTGCTACCATAGGCAGCTGAACTCGCAACCATTGGGCCAACCTTGCGCCTCGCAATAATCCAATAAAAACTAAACTTCAATGTGATCCAATTGCATCATATCTTGCTATAAAAGTCAACTAGCACCACTTTCCAATCAAAACAAATACAACCCACTTTCTAAAACACAATTTAAGTAAAATCAAGATAAAAAGAACATAACTTGTAACAATATAAGGCAAGTAAATAAAAACCATAAAATTTACCTTATCCCAAGAAGCATCAGAATCAAACAATTTGCCCAATTTAAAAGGAGAAGAGTGACCATTATTAATACTCTGTTGACTCAATTTTGCAGATTTCTTACTCTTCATCTTTGAACAAAGCAACTAAGAATTATTTGGTGGGGTTTTGTTAAATTATGTAAAGATGGAGTCTTTAGGGTTTTTAAGTATGTGGGTCCAAATTTATTTGATGAATGAATGAAGGAAGTGTAATAATAATGAGGTGGAAATTAAAATTTTGAGGGAAAAATAATAATAAAGGAGACAAAATAAAGTTAGGTGGTGGATCTGAAAGGGACTTGATATTAAGCAAGGGTGTAACAAAATGGTTAATTAAGTGGATGGTTTAATAATGATTAGGATGGATGTATAATAAAGTTTGCTAGATGAGGAAAGCACGTGGTGAGATCAGAATTATTGTTTTTTTTTTTTTTGGTGCGAAGATCAGAATTATTGTGGGAGTAATTAAAATCAGTGAAAAATGTGAGGTGTAAATTGTGGATTTTGGGTTTGTGGGATTCAACACTTTGCAGGTAAAAGTGTGTGTTGTTTTGGAAGGTTAGTGGAGCTGGAGTCACAGTCCCACATTAATACGATCTCCATTTGGGGCTTCCGGATGAGTTTTTGTTGAGGGTATCTAAATTTTTTATCTTTTCGGGTCGGGTTGGTTGTATTTTAAAGTTTGAAAATTCATATATTTTTATGGGTTTTTCGTTGAAAGGGATCTTTATAAAACGATTTTTGCGAACTGACACCTTTATAAAAACTTTTTGCCAAAACATACCTTTAAATCAATTTTTTTGTCTGAAGGTACCACTTGACGGATTCCGTCGAGTTAGTTGCTAAATCTGTTAATTAACCTCCCCCCACCCCACCCTCTTTCACTTCCCCATAAAATTAAAAGACCCTTAAAAAGAAAAGTGTTTAACCTCTCTAACTCACCACCACATACTCATCACCCTCCTACCACCTAATGAACCCCACATCCTCCAACCCCAACCTCACCCCAATAGACCCCACCACTACTTTCACTTCCACAATCAGATTCACCGGCCATCACCGCAACAAACACTAACCCGCAACAAATACAACCTCCAACGACGCCTACTCCACCCCATCCGACCCCCTCTCCTTACACATGCCCGACGACAACGACACCACCACCACCTCCTTCGAAGGCTCCACCAAGCGCTACCGCTATCCCAGCAGCACGATCTCCATGCATGGTCCTCCACCCCCACTCCTCCTATCACCTCACTTACTCCCTCTCCCTCTATTTTCTCTCTTATATAGAAACTTATATCTATCCATAGGAAAAACCCATTCTCCTTCCGCCGCACCGTGATCCGCCGCCTCAATTGAAAATCGTCTTCTCATCGGCAACATCCCGGCCTCCTCCTTTTTGTAGTGGGGATGAGTATGAGCAAGTCAATAAAGGGTTAGAGAAAATTGGGTGTTTTGTTTGTTTGAGTGGAGGCCGAGGAAAGAGAAGAGGAAAAAGCGGGAGAAGATTGCAAGTACTAGAAATTGTAGGGTGGGGCCAAGCTTGTAGGAGTGAGAGGAGAAGAGATAGATGAGGATGATGGAGGAGGAAGAATAATTAAACATGTGAAGGAGATGAGTTAAGGGTGAGTTTAGAGAAATAGATGGGTTTAGAGTGGAAGTAATGATGGATTAGTAGGGGAATTAGGCTTAGCGAGTAATTATTGACGGAATTCGTCAAGTGGTACCTTCAGACAAAAAAAACTGATTCAAAGGTGTGTTTGGGCAAATTTTTTTTATAAAGATGTCATTTCACAAAAATCGTTTTATAAAGGTCTCTTTCAACAAAAAAAACCCTATTTTTATCTTAGTTTTCTTTATCTTAAAAGCTTATATACATAATATATCTGATCTTAACGTAAAGTGAGACTATCTAGATCAAGTGTTTGTGCTTACTCATCCGTATAGCTGACATAGTTGACTTAACCTGACTAACCCAACGCAAATCGCTCGAAATCACTATTAGAAACCATCCCGACACAATGCTTAATCGAAATCCGATAGAACCCTTTGGTTTAGAACTCAAAACTGACTCGAAATCAATTCAACCCAAAACATAGCCCGATCCAACCCAAAACGATGGATGATTCTCATGAAAGCTTTTTGATTTAGTACATTGTAACTGTTTCATAAAATTTAATATACAAGGTCGGATAAAACTTAACTAATACGGAGTATGTTATTACATAGTAGAGATTAAATCCACCAAAAAATTGACCGAAGTATAAAGTCTCGATTTGACCCGAATCTGCTATGACTCGACCGAACTCGAAGATTGTCATGACCAAATGAGAACCAACCCCAATATGGCAATATGGCTCAACCCAAGATGACTCGATCCGAAACTAACCCGACCCGACCCGACCCATTACCCAAGATTTGGTAGGAAAATTCAAACAATTCATCGTCATCATCAATCATCATCATTTGAAACAACGTAACTTCCCCTCTCAAAAATTAAAAAAAAAATCTCCAAACTCGTTAATTGATTGATCAAATTCTAGGGTTTCATCAAAACGATCAAAATCCCACAAATTTAAGGCCATAAAAATGTCTAGTCCAGAGAAGAGCAAGGGATTCTTCGCATCAATGACTTCCAGCTTATCCATGTTCGGCAACGCCATGCACCGATCCGTCAACGGGTAATTTTAATGTTGCATGCTTTTCTGAGCTGAATTCCGGTCAATTTGCATGTTTATGGTTATTAGTTTGGTATGATCATGTTATTGTATGATGGTATTGATATGAAGATGATTAATTTGAGGTGAAGGATGCTTGGGTATGAGAATCTGGAAGTGATTAATCCGGATGGCGGGAAGGAGGATGCTGAGGAGGAAGCGCAGCGCGGGCGATGGAGACAAGAGGTAATTTGATTGTTTTTTGGGTTCATTATGGTTTATATGTTTAGAGAACTAACTCAATCAAAAGCCTAAGTCGTTCGTTAAGCCGATGGTTGATGCCAAATTAATGAATTTGTTCGTAAAGCATTGCCTCACACGAGGCCTACTTAGCGTCATGTGTGGCTAAAAATAGGAGGAAATATTGAAGTGAGTATGGGGGACTCCCAAAATTCGAACTCGGGATTAGTTGGTCAATCAAGACTCTGGTAGCATATGAGATAACTAACTTAATTAAAAGCCTAAGCTATAGTTGGGGCCCAATTAATGAATATGTTCCTAATATGCCCCATCACGTGAGGCCTATGAGTGTGGCGTGGGACATGAGTAAATACTCATTTGTGCAACTCAAGACCACTTGGTCGATATACTACATGAGAGAACCAACTCGGTCAAAAGTTTAGTATGAAGTTTAGTCTAAGCTAATGGTTGAAGACCAATCAATGACTAGGAAATTTTGAAGCGGTGTGTTTTGAGTTTGCTAGTATTGACCATGATAATTAACGTTGATAGTTGAGAGAACCAACTCAACCAATGGCCTAAGCTGATGGTTGAGACCTAATCAATGAATATGTTCCCAATACGCCACCTCACGCGAGACCTATTTAGCGTCGATTGTGGTGGGAGACATGAGTAAATACACGATTGTGCAACAATATGGGGGACACCTAGGATTCGGACTCGAGGGGAAAAGTCCGGATTAATCCGCGACTTGGTCAATCAAGACTCTGGTACCATGTAAGAGAACCTACTCAACCAAAAGCTTAGGTGAAAGTTTAGTCTAAGCTAATGGTTGAAGACCAATAAATGAATATGTTTCTAATAGATACTCCCTATAGTTATGTTTATTCTTCATAGAGAAACATTTCACGTTTGTCAATGCACATTTTGTATGTTAAATATCTTTAGTTATATGTTAGTAAAAATTATAAAAAGTTTATATTCTTAATCTACTCATTAAGATAAATCAAACAAGATCCCACATGACTATATTTTAACTTATATATTGGAAAGAAAATGTATGATCAATCTTTACTTATGAATAGTGCACAAAAGCAAANNNNTAAACATAACTAGAGGGAGTAGTTACTAGTAAGTTTTGGTATTCAGTATATAAAGATCAAGTATAATGACCAGGAAATTTCAAAACGGTTTGTTTTGAGTTGTTGCTACTATTTACCTTGAAAATTGACATTGCTTGATTGAATTGATGGATCATGTTACTAGAAGAATTTGGTATACAGTTTATAGATTATGATCAACTATGATAACTAGGAATTTTCAAAGGGGTGTGTTTTGGGTTGTTGCACATTTAGCGTGTAATGTAACTTTGCATGATTGATTTGATCCATCATGTTATTGACCGGCTCCTCTCGGTTTGGATTGATTATGTATTCTTCTCGTGGAAGTTGAGTAGGAGTACGAGTTTAAGTTGCGCCTAGGGAATGCTTGTTCTTCTTTATAAGGGCAAAAAGCTTGGGTAAGACAGGCCTTATAAAGGACGGGTGAGGATTTATGGTTTAGGAATCAGGGGTGATCTTTAAGTTTGAAAGTTGCAAAGTTAAGCCCGAAATTTTAAAAGCTTACCTTGTCCTATTATACAACCTGTCTAGCCTAAAGTGTTACTCTTTCATAAGACGCACTCTTGGAGCCTTTGAGAGTCATTCTATGATTTTGTGTTTCTCTTGCCATCAGCGATTGACGGATGATTGCTTGAAAATTTTGCATTTATCTGATTTGGAATACAATAATTTAGAGTTTGGATGACATTATTTTTTTGAATAAGAGATGGAATTTATATGCAAATGTTTGATTCGAGAGTCATTGTTACTATTGGGTAGAGAACTACAAAAAGAGTCCAATACATGACCGAAAAAGGAAAAGTCATGAATTAATAGCCTGAGTGGACATCTAAGTCTATGTCATAGTAGAAAACTAGAAATCTTTTGACTTGAACAACTTGTCCATCGAAATTGTATTTACACCTCGTTTTGTATCTACTTTTTTTGACAATTCGTTTTATTACAGGAGAGAGATGGCTACTGGAAAATGATGCAGAAGTATATTGGGTCTGATATTACATCGATGGTGACTCTTCCAGTTACGATATTTGAGCCAATGACTATGCTGCAGAAAATAGCAGAGGTTTGTGCTGTCTCTTGCTTTTTGAATGGGTGATATGTTTGGAGCTTGGGGTGCTTAATTATTTAACATTTGCATTGACTTGCATTTTTGATCTATGTGTGTGACAGTTAATGGAATACTGTCACCTATTAGATCTAGCTGATCAAAGTGAAGATCCCTACATGCGACTGGTTTATGCAGGTGAGCATGCTTTGTTATGTAATCTGAGGCTCATTTAGGTACTTATGATTAGAATTTTTACGTTCTTGTACTCATGGTTTGCAGCGTCATGGGCAATTTCTGTGTATTACGCATATCAGCGCACTTGGAAGCCATTTAATCCCATTCTTGGTGAAACCTATGAAATGGCTAATCATAATGGGATTACTTTTCTTGCAGAGCAGGTGTGTCTTTTTTTTATTTTCATTGTATTTGTAGTTTTGTACAACCACTTGTAGCTACTTTGGTGCGGGCCTTTCCCATGAACCTATATGAATCTTTCAGCCTGTTTTTATATGGCGTGGCTGATGCCTAGTTACAGACTATTTTTAATTTGCGGGAAATTAGGTAATGATCCGATATCATATCACACCAGTACTCTGATGCCTCTAACAAGTCTCCGACTTGTAATGGGGAAAGGGGACTTGGAAGCTTTAGATTAGGCATTGACGATGACCCTTTTTTCCCACTTTAGGTGAGTCATCATCCTCCTATGAGTGCTGGGCATTGTGAAAATGAGCATTTTGCGTATGATGTGACGTCAAAGCTGAAGACTAAATTTTTAGGCAACTCTGTCGATGTCTACCCCGTTGGAAGGTAAATACAATATCTTCGTTTGTGAATTGTGATAGTTCTGGAATTGTTGACAAGTATAGATTGGTGCTTTTCTGGCCTGGCTTCCTTGGCTGATGATATTAGTAATCTAAGCTAGTTGTTTTTGTCCTTGACGTTATGGCTAGACTAATATCAAATTGTGTTTTTTTTACTTTTCAATTTATATGGGACAAGAGGGACAAAACATGCTGTAGGAGGGGAGTTGTTGTAGCTTATTATGAGTTAAATTATCAGACATTGTAGCTCCCATGTAGGGTAGTTTGCTAATTTCCTCTAAAGTAGATTAAATGTATTTTTCTGCACATATTAGCCTTCATCGAAATTGTGTTTCTCCATAACTTTCGAACCTGTTTCAGACTCGTTTAAATTTGTTTTACTAGTTAAAAAAAAATATGGGGCCAATTTGAGAGGTCTGGTTGAAGAACCCTATTCTATTGAATGAGAATTACCTCACAAGTCATAGGTACTTTTCTATAACTAGTTTGTCAATCAATTTACTGATTCATCTGAAAGCCACAACAAGCTCTTCACCTAGTATCCCTAACTAAGTCAGAAGTTTATGGCCTTGGATAGCCATTTTTTAAGCGATTGTAGATTGTTTGAATGTATCTCGACTGTTGAGTCTGGGCACATTGAGCATCTTGTGTTGAATGCTTTTCAGGGTACTTGACAGTATGTGGTGGTAATTTGTAATGCTTTTTTTTTTTTCCTCCTATTGTTATCTTATATTATGTATACTTGTGATGCTTTTCAACGCAGGACACGTGTGACTCTGAAAAAAGATGGCGTGGTATTAGATCTGATGCCACCTCCTACTAAAGTTAACAACTTAATATTTGGTCGGACATGGGTTGATTCGCCTGGTGAGATGATAATGACCAACCAAACTACTGGGGATAAAGTTGTGTTGTATTTTCAACCATGTGGCTGGTTTGGGTATGCATTGATTTCTTGAACCTTCAGTTGCAATATTTGTTTTAGTTAATGTTGTGGGTGATTGCCTGCTGCTGACCATCTGTATTCATTTTTCTTGGATAAGGTGTCTTATGATTCAGTAATTGGCATGAGATATCTGGTGTTTGCCTGTTTGTATGTATTTCTGAAGCAGCAATACTGTATTAGTGTGTCTTTTTGGGTTATTCCTATTGCCTAAACTTCCTCTTTCTTAAGGTTTATGTTCAATTTCGTAGAGTTGTTCTCCTACTCCTAAACTTTTGGCTTACTTGAGCTCATGTTGTTTTGAAGGGCTGGTCGTTATGAGGTGGATGGTTATGTATATGATGCTAATGAGGAACCTAAAATTTTGATGACTGGTAAATGGAACGAGTTTATGAGTTATCAACCATGTGATGTTGAAGGAGAACCTCTCCCTGGCACAGAACTAAAAGAGGTTAGTTTCCTGGGAACACTGTTGTTCTTGAATTTGTTCTTCTATCTTGATGCTGTTGGAAGCATTTTGTGAGACTCTTTTAGCTTAAGTGCCGAGTAACTGGTACTTCCATGTAGGAGAACATGTCAAGGATATACAGTGTATAGGTGTGTCAAGAGCTACTTGTGCTGCTCCCCTATCCAATTGTATTTACATCTTTTTGGACTGGATATCACGTTTGTATTTATATATACGTGCAAATATAAGCTACTAGATTGTTTCATCATATTAGGGAGCAACACTTGGTAATCCGGCAACTGCCATGACATTTGATCTTAGAATTTCTGAACTTATTTTTTCTTATGTCTATGCATGTCTGTATTTCTCTCAGTATTGTCCTCTTCTTTGCCTTTTCTGCTTCAACTTCTCACTGTAAGCAATTTACTTTTTAGGTCTGGCATGTTGCAGATACCCCGAAAAATGACAAATTTCAATATACTTACTTTGCTCACAAGATAAATAGTTTTGACACAGCCCCCAAGAAGTTATTGGCATCAGACTCACGTTTACGTCCTGATAGATATGCTCTGGAGATGGGTGATTTATCTAAGGCTGGTGCAGAAAAGAGCAGGTCTCCCCTGTTCTCTCTTGTTTCTGTTTATTTTAGGCTATTACCATTATGAAACGATTGGTCAAAGTTATAAGCTATCTCTACCTTCTCAAACCTCCTTTCATTTGAGGTCTCGTGTTATATTTAGTGATGACTGACGGCAGTGCTACTGCTAAACTACATTCATCAGTGTCTTCAAGTTGAATGTTGACGCTACTGCTAAACTACATTCATCAGTGTCTTCAAGTTGAATGTTGACTCTGAGTACGTCAACTATTTGAAGAAGATAACCACATTTAGCCTTTCAAAGAGCCAAACCTTGGCCCACAGAAGAAATAGAACTTCTTGAATTTGGTATCAGGTTTCTTACCTTGACTGCAAGTTGATTATTGTTTCTATTTGGGTTTCTGTTTCAGTTTGGAGGAGAGGCAGAGAGCAGAAAGAAGAAATCGAGAAGCCAAGGGTGATAACTTTTCCCCAAGATGGTTTGATTTGACTGAAGAGGTTTCAAGTACCCCATGGGGCGAGTTGGAGATTTACCAATACAATGGGAAATATTCTGAGCATCGTGCAGCAATAGACAACTCTGATATTGAAGTAGATGTCCAAACCAAGGAGTTCAACCCATGGCAGTACAGTGATTTATCTGCTGCGTGAGGTAATCATTCTACATGAAAATTTCTAGTTGCACTTTTCTTCCTTCCAAGAATTACGATGTAATATGATTTACTTTCTTCCGGCCCTTGTGGAGCCCTCACCTTCTTCTACAGAATTAAGCCTAACCAATATCTTAAACTGCAATCTACAAGATGACAACCTGTAGTCTATTTGGTACAACGAGCTTGAAAGCTGAAAAGAAAAACTAGCTCCAAATGAAACTAGAAAGGTAGCTGAAAAGTGAAAAGTGAAAGCTGCTAAGCTAGATGATAGTATTATTTGGTGTTAAGGAGCGACATTTAATAGAAGAAAAAGGCTATAACGGAAAAGAAAACAATGAAAGTTACCTTAAGTTTCTAAACTTGGGGAGGAAGCTTTTCATATAGCTAGCTGATATTATAAGCTTTTTTTCCAAAAGCTCTTAAATATTCAGTTAGCTTTTTGACCTAGTTAGTAAGCTGTAAACTAGCTTAAAATTGCTTGCTGAACTGTGAACAGTATTAGAACTGAGAATTAATTGATTTATTCAAGGTCTAGACAAATGATGGGGTTTGGAAGATGGGTTGCTGAGATAAGTCGTCCACCTACGGCAAAATGGGTATAAAGGTGCAAGTTGCTTGGCACTAAGGATTATAGAACGGTCGTAAAAGTCTAGCCTTAATTGTGCATTGCAAAACTGGGGTGACGCATCAAAACTTTGATCTTTTTTTTTTTTTTTTTTTTTTTTTTTTTGCAGAGCTTGTGCTATTTTCTTTAACTGCAAATCAGATGATTACAAGGCAAAGTGTATAAGACATATCCGCTCTCTTGCGAGGCAGTTCGAGGTCTGTCGGCAGTAGAGAGAGAAGCATCACCTACATTCAAATTTGTATTCTATGAAAGTGAAGGTATTCTCTTCAGACTTCAGAGAGAATGAAAAGAGTCCTCTTCGGTATGCTCTGATTGTTTGCCATTTCTTGAAATGATTGGCTGTCTTCTGAATTCCTCCAGCTATCAGTTGCTAAATTATGTTTTTGTTGCTTCTGTACATTGCTTGTGTGATTTATATACCCGTAGTTAGATTCACAGACATCAGCCCTTTGGAGATCAGAAGTGTAATGTATTCGTACCCATCTGATATTTATTACTGTTTCAAGGATTCTAGTTTATGACTTAATGGGGTAAAACTAGTGGAACACAGTTCCTTGCTCGATCTTCAAACTAGACTATCATGTCGTAATATACCTTTATACTTGTGTGGAAGAAGAAATGCTGTTCATAATCTTTCAAAGTAGCGAAGCTCAGCTCTAATTGATTGTAAGAGCACGTTGGCTATATAAAGCATAGTTCAGTAGATATGCATATCAGTGAGAGTCATTTTTTAAGGACGAGGAGCTCCAAACTATCTGTAAAGTAGCAGTAACCTAATTTACGTCGTTCTATCCATGTAGGGGTTGGGGGAAACCTGTGCAGGAGGACTTTGGTACTGTTCCTCGTAAAATAAGCACGGGCGGGATGTTTGGTTGTGGCATTTTACCGTGTAGAATCTGTATCATTGATTAGTGGCTGATTGCATCTTGCTCTTGTTGCTAGTGCTTGACATTGAATAATCATGAACTTGTTCTGTTGCATGATCTGTATGTATACATTTTATATCTTTGACGAGAATGATCGTGGATCGTAAGATCACAATGCTTTCAGACAGAAAAAGTTGGACATGATCAAGAATAGAAACTACTTCGTGGTTGTGATTTGGCAATTCAAAATACTGATTAATTATATGAATTTCATAGAGATGAAGATTATCAACATGACATCAATACTTGTTATTCAGCCATAAGAGGTCCAGTGGAAGCTTGCCTTTTACTTATCGTAGGCTAAGCTTGATCCTCCTTGTTGATCCGATATCGTCTCAATAGTGGACTCTTATTCGGTTGTTTGTAGAGGAGATAACTTTCCAGTTACTTGAATAAATTATACCAGGAGTCCTTGACCCTTTCTGGCTTTTTTTGGTACTATATAAGAATCTATATAAAGGCCTATTCAGTGTACTATATGCATAATACGGTACCATAATATGGATTAGACTCTTGGATTTAGATTAAAACATGAAGTATCGATGAGCTGGGCCTATTACTTTTAAGTATACGCTTTCAAATGAGTGATATGTAAACAAGGTGCTTAAAATCATTCTTGGTGCTCTATGTTGTACCGAAAGGGCACGACCTTTAGGCTTTGTAGAATTGTAGGGGTGTCCCAAATTGCAAGTTTTCTTCTGTGGGCCATGGCTCGTATGTAAGGGAAGTAGTTTGAAAAGCAATTTTCTATGGACTATGGTCCTATGGCATAAGATGAGCAAGGAACACGCAGTGAAGTTATCAACCTTGAGAAACTTGCATCCTTAGCTTGTGCTCATCGTTTAGTTTGATTTTCTCTCAGTGGTAATATTTCACGTGGTCTACCTATGAAGTGTAGGGCTTTCACTGCGAATAAACTCAATTCATAGAAAATCCAAAATTTAGAATTCCATTCATTCATTATCGCCAATCTGAGGCCGCGCGCCTGCCCCTGATAGTTGTGAAGTATCTTTTTGGCTGTGTTCAAGCGTGCATTGATGCACGAGTGATGAACAATAGTGTGGTTGGAGGATATGGCCTTGTTGTGAACTGATCATCACCTGAAGGTGGCTTTGTCAAAGTCATTGTTGATGCTGCTATGTTAGGAGGGATTGTGTACTTGGAGTTGGGGGTGATTTGTGAGGGATGAGGATGGAGATGTTCTAGTGGCTGCCCCGAATATGGTTAGTGCTGACTGGGACGTCGCTGTTGCAGAGGGGGGAGTCGCTTTATATGGTCTGCAGGTTGCCTTGGCTAATGATTTCGATCAGGTGGTGATGGAGGGAGTTTGTCTTCAACTCACTTCCGTGATTTGTAAAGGACTTGTTCCTAACAAACTTGGTATGGTTATTCCAAAAAAAAAAAAAAAAAAAAACTTGGTATGGTGGGGGATGAAATCATCAACAATAGTTCTCTTTTATGTTCAAATGGCACTTATAAACAACCCTCAAAATAACTAAATTTACAATACAAACTTTTCCCATCCACTCTACCAATGACATAGCTTCTAATCTGCTTCTAGCTGCTGATGATTATTGTAATAGTTATCTGATTGTCCTCACATCCGTTCCCCATAAAAGCTTGACGATATGGAGAAAAAAAGTGTAAAAGAGCACTAGTATATTTCTGATTGTGGGTGCCGTGAGAGAACAAGAAGCGGTTGCTTACTGGAGGAGTATACTGTAGAGTACTATATAATTACACATGCAATACTTTCTTTAGGATAATTTCAGAACAATGTTATTGACTTTGAATGGAAGAATTAGTAAGTGGTACCAGAATCAGCATGTCGCTTTGACGTCAAGAAATGTCCTTCCAGTTCCGTAATCTGTACTGTTTTCAATCCCTCGTTTCCGTGTCTGGCCCTCATACTGCTAAGATACGATATGTTTTAAACAAAGTTATTATCCTCTTAATTTCTGGTTTATTATTATTAATTCCTTCATTATATTTTCTACAGTCAACCTTATTAAATCAACTATGTGGTAGAGACTACTTATGTATGTTTTGAGTTTTGTGCTATATGGTGAAAAAAAACCTCCAGAAAGCCTAAATCATGATAAAATACCACTTGAAGAAAGGGCGATAAGAATGTTTATTTTAAAATAAACAGTTTAATTTTTAACTTAAAATTAGACGAAGCCACAAATTGAGTTAAAGCAATCACTTTTTATATATATGATAATACAAGTGATCATTTTAAATCAATCAATAGTATTCACTTTAAGACTGTCTAATTGTAAAAGTTAAAGTCTCATAGAATACTTTACGTAATCATAGAAGCAATATATACGAAACAAAGTAAAAGAAGACTTTTTATTTTCCACTGCGCCTACTGAAACCATTGAAGATCATGACATCACTGTCATACTACAACTAATACTACGATTAGTAAGTCATTAGAAGTTAGAACAATCAAATATTGGAACAATTACTCAAATGCCAACCCCTCAAAGTGAAAATACTGACAACGCGTCCGAATGTACGTACTACTCCGTAAACAGCAGTAACAACAGAAATCACGTTATGCATAGCGCAGTGATACACAAACTTTATGTAAAATTTAATGCCAAATTTATTTCCCCAGAATGAGACATATAAAACGCACCTACCATATGATGTTATGTACGTGTTGTTTGACATTTTCCCATTTTCGTGTGCGCTGTATATGCAGCATCAAATGTCTGTTTGGCTCTTGTGATGAAAAAAGCATCCTTTTCTTGTATAGTGCTCAACTTTGTGCTGATTCTTTCGAAGGCATGGTTAACTACCTACTGAAATTGGGAACTTGATAAAAGACAGGTGTGTGCTTGTGCAACTCGGCCAGTCTTAAATGCATGGTTGCCGGTTTTTTATGAATTTGGTGCTAAAATTATAAGGCCGCACACACTTTTCCCCCAGTAGATGCAACATACAGTACTCGTTCTTTTTCCAGATTTGTTGGAATCTCTATCCCTCCAGGGTTGAGGGTCCAGCTGCGAAATGGATGGCCTCTTATCAATTCCTGCTGCTCAACAATATATATATAGCTGATCATGCTCAGAAGTCATGTGCCGGACCACATAAAAAAATACATTTAATCCGATCCAAAAGAAATACTCCGTATTATACAAAGAGAAGTTTAGAAAGCGACACCTTTGTAACCAGTTAATGTTGGACATGTGAATTATTGGTCCAAAATCGTGGAGACTGAAGTTCATTTGCAGCACCAAAAACCGATATGATGCTATTTTCTTCTTAAACAACCCTGATTGTGGGAAGGTTGAAGATAGCAAAAAAGAGTAACAAAAAGGGGTTAATGTCCAAGTTGTGAGTAGTGTTGTTCACTGCTTAAGAAGTGGATCAAATCGGAGACTGGAGTTTAAGATTTACAAGAAAGAAAATCGATTCGGTTCAATTTTCTGATTCAGACCCCTATTTAGACGACCTGTAGTTGTGATATTGTGAGAATCGGAGGTTGGAGATAACCACTCAACCATTAGGATTAATGGATCTATACCTTTCTTATATTTGTACAATTTATTACTCTTCATGCTACAAATGTTGGTGTTTAGAGGGATTGTGATTTGTAAGTCACAATTTCAATGCATTTGCCTACACCAATTCCAAACATCGAAATCAATTAAGGCGAGGTGTTTGCTATACAAGTTGTTACTTTGGCTTATGAGAAGGAAGGGGTTAAACACTTGAGTTCCTAGACATAGAGTCGAATTCAAAAAACGCAGTTGGATGGTGTAATTAGTGACATGCGGGAAGGGCTCGTGCAGCTACAACATAATTTGGAAAAGAAATTAATCGTGATATTGAACATGTTATTTCACAAATTAGTTGGGGGGCTAAAATCCCCCATTTTAGAGGAATTAGCACTTTTCACTTGTTTATATTAATTAAATATCTCACCACTTTGATAATTCCCAAAAAATTGGAATTCTTGTGTTTTCAATTGCCTACAAACCAACCACTAACAAGACAAAGTATATTATCCTCATTATACCACTTACTGGACACAAAGTATGTTATATTCATTATACTCCGTATAACACTAGTTTTTCAATCTAATTTTGTATAGTTAGGATCAGGACTCAGGCCTGATATAAAAACATCTAACGTTCTTTGTATATACACCAAAGTACTTTTACCAACCAATAACAGAAAGTTTATACCAAATCTCAATGGTCAGGTTAAGGTTAGCTGAATTATTGTTCACTACCACCAACCCATGTAACACCTCTCTTTTCAGGTCTGTCTATTACTCCTACTATCTTAAATCAAAGGTCACAAAAAAGTGCTTTAATCAATTGATAAGGGGTTGTTGTAGCTTAATTAGAGGTCTCAGATTGTCAAAACTCGTAGAGAGAACTTTGCCGCCCTAATGATCCTACCCTCGAATCCGGACTGAACTGGATGATGAAAATCAAAAGAAAAAAAAATATCACAGAAAACTACCAAGGATTGCATCAGGTTGTCTCGGAACCATTTTATTCCCACACGTAAAGCCTTTGAAGGCCTATACAAACGGCACCATAGTAGAAATCGTGTACGAGCCACGAGGCATATAAGCAAAAGAAATAGAGAAAACTTGGCTAGTGTGGGCCTAAAAATCAGCATATCGTGAATGTATGGGGTCCTTTTTTTTTTTGTTCACAGGACAAGAGAGATAAAATTAAGGAGATGAGATGGAATTTGGGAGAGATCCCGTAATTATTCTCTTGTTTACCATTTGATAAGTACTTTTTTCACAGTTTTTTGTCAAGAATTTGTGACGGCCAACATTTTTTACTTGGTTAGTCGGATCACTCTTGCGCTAACACGTGGGCTTTCCTGCTCACTTTAACCACTTTAGCCGGTCAATTTACCGTCCTAAGCAAAGTGATTAGTTTTGCTACGTCTGGAAGTATTGAGAATATTTGGATAATACTTACAGATGGCATGCATGACTGGCCAATGAGGACTCGTGCTTTTGCTACGTAAGCTGCCTGTGTGGCAAGAGATCTGAATAGTTAGCCACAAAATTTTGTACTTCCGTATGACATAAAAATTATATAATACTCCCTCCTTTCAATATCAAGCTTTTCATTGCTTTTTATTGCTCTAATATGTTAGAATGAATTAGAATTCTAACCACAAACAGATTTTAGGTAGATTAAACTTGTAGCTATTGGACCAATTTCCTCCTCTTGACAAGATAAATTACGTAAAAAGAGTTTGCGATTTAGTGGGATGGTAAAACATTGTGTCCAAGGATAACCTAGGAATGCTAGGAGCTGTGAAATAGAATTTGGATCTGGCATGGTAATCTACTAATCTTTGCCATATGATGACTAGTGACTGCCATGCAACATAAAATATGTTCTTTAGATCTACCACCATGTGCTAATTACTCATTAGCTCTCTTTTTATAACCCTTGTTTTCCTGTTCTCTATTCTCGTATTGATAACCAACAATACATATTCATGTCATTTTAATGGGTTGCATATCTTCATGGATTTCTATTAAGAAAGCTAGCTAGCCTGATTTGGTTGAACTCCTCAAATGCTCAAATTGTTTTCAAGAATCATTGTATTGCCCCTCAATTTTTAATTTTTATGTTTGTTCTCTCATATTATCTTTCCATTATCTTTTGTTTTTCAAAGGAATACTAGTTCATTTAAAACGCCATACAACCTTGTGCAAGTACCTCTTGTGGTTTGGAGATCATGAGATAAACATTATCTTTTACACCGTAAAATTAAAAATTGAAATTAAGAATAAAAAATCATGAACGCCACCGTAAAATTAAAAATTGAAATTAAGAATAAAAAATCATGAACGCACCAATCAAACATAAAAATGTGCTATATCAAACTCTTCGTTTTGAAGAGGATTTATGTGCTACATTAATGTAATCACTATCACATAAAACATCGAAGTAGCACCCATCGTGTTTGATCAATCGAAGTAGCATGGTTATACTTAATAAAGTTACATGAGAAGTGATCAAATTATCTTATAAATAAAGTCCATCTAAGAGTATAAAATTGAGTTCATTTTATTGTATCTCAAGCTTGGTGGTGTCAAAAATTTCATTAATACAATTATGCAATGTGATACTTAAATTGTATGTGTGTCTCTATTAATTAACAAATATATAGTAATAATACTCTATAATATAGTGAAATCGAGGATGAGGAAATATGTCCATGTAATTAGAGTTTTCAACATAGATTTGTATCACATATAAAACTTGCATCTTGCGAGAAATTGGATTCCAAAACTTGCATCATATGAGCATGTTGAGCATGATCATAAGATCATTACCACATGGAAGTAGCACCATTCATATATATATAGTTTTATAATTTAAAAGTGAAATTTTTATGATACATCGATGCAATTCCATACACCTTTACTATATAAAGCTAAATACAAGTGAAACTTACCCAAAAACGAAATGCTCGTTGCATTACACCATTAAACACAATTATTCCCAAAGTATAATGACGTGGAATGCTTCAACAACAAACGAACGCAACACTCGATCCTAATCAACACACACTCATGCATGATACAATAAACTTGCATTACATAACCACATGAAATTAAATATATATAGTTACAACTCTGTTAGTTAGACGTTATATCAAATCAAGGTACATAAATAAATTCCTATTAGCATATTAAGATCATCACTCAATCTTTTCCCAAATTCATTCAATGTAGTAGTAACTCCCTACAAACCCTCACGTCGCATTGTACTACACTACAACATCATGTACATGCCATAATAATTCCACACAACATGCAAAAATGAAAACCCCCACAAACTACTACTACACATTAATTAAACTTTTTCTTCTAAATTTATCTCCATTGAAATCAATATATTTCCAAAAATGTAAACACCACTCATCCATTAATAGACTAGAAGTGGGTGAGTGGGAATCAAAATAGTAAATGATTAAATCCCATCCAAACACAAAAAAAAAAAAAACTAAAATTGTGACACAACGTTTTTCTCGAACACAACCCAAGCACACCCACACGATCATCCACGTGTCACAATCCTACCACCCCTTAAAAATTAGTGGGGCATAATAAACATAAAATGTCCTACAAAGGGAAGAACCGGTCATAGGGGGTAGTTTATAAAAAGTGACCGGGTGTAGGCAGTCAATAAAAGTGGGGTAACCGGAAGGACCGGTGAGTCAATGTTTTATATAAGAAGCAAGGGGTTTAAGCAAAAATAAAAAAGTTGGGTGGTTTTAGTTTTTTCACAGGGTTTTGGGCGATCATAGATAAACTAGAGAGAGAAAAAAAAGATATATACACACACATAAAAAAAAAAAGAGGGTTTTTTTTTCATATAGGAATTAATGTTTTGTACAAATTATGGATAGGAATTGGATAACGTGATAAAGGTTGAATCTTTTTGTTGGGTTTGTGGAGAATTGGGTAATTTTTTGTGGATTTTTGTTGGATTGAAGTTTTAAGGTGAGAATTTGAGTTATTTTGTGTTTTTATGTGGAAAGATTGGTAAATTTTTAATCTTTACATTTTTGTGTTATTTGGTTGAATTTTGGTTGAATTTGGTTGAATTGGGATGGATCTGGTGTAATGTAAGATTTGAGGGTGGAAATTTGGTGGGTTTGTTTGATTGTATGAATATATGATGAAGATCTGTGTTTTTTTAATTTTTTGTTAAAAAAAAAAGATTAAATTTTGTGATTTTGGGTTTTTGTTATTGGTTGGAATTTTGTTTTTATGATAAAGGTTGGATTTTGGATGAGAAAGTTTGGATCTTTATGTGCGATTAGGGAATTAGAATCATGGGTTCAGGGTTTTAGATCATAAATTTGGCGCTTTTTCTGACATTTTACAAGGGTTTTAGATCATGGCATTTCTACACTTTTTTAGGCACTTTTTTTGGCTGTGCTTTTGTTCAATTATTGTGGGGTTAAATTGTTTGTTTGTTCTTGCTGTATGGAAATGATGGGGGTGGGGTTGCTAATTTGCTATATATGTTAGAAATGATGCATATGATGTTCATGAATTGTAGAAATGAGGTTTATTTGATATGGTGATGAGGTATGGTGTTTTGCTATATCTGTTGATTCTTGCTTGATCATGTAAGTTGTGTGTTTGTGATTGTGATTGTGACTGTGATGATGACAATTATCATCAATCAAGATTGGTGGGACCAATCACACATGAAGTTTGAATTTTTGTTTTATGTTTTTATGTTTGTTTTCAATCCCAAATGATTAAGATAGTGGATGATTTAAGATTATTCCTTATGATTCTGTGTTGCATTTTTTAAGTTCAAGTTGCTTGTGTTGGTTGGGGTTTAATTTATTGAAAATGTTATTTTCTGATCATAGTAGATCCTATCATTTGCATTGACATGTTGGCAGTTGTATGTGATTAGTGAATTTTTGTTTCTTTTCACTTTTGGTTTGTCAATTAGTATAATTTTTCATGGTGATCACCTGAGCTGTTGTCTTCACTTCGGTTTTATGTTGTTTGTGTTTGTGATGGTGATGTTTTCTTTCTTGTGGTTTATGCATTGGAACCTTCACCATAGTACTTCCATGAGATGTTTATTTGCCAATTAAGTTGTGTGATCAAGCGCGAATCTGTGCCGTGTTTATTGCTTTGTCTGATCACTCAGCAATCTGTTTTTGTTTTATGAAATTACTTTGAAGTAACTAATATAAATGTCCTTGTGTTCTGGTAGATCGGAAGGCAAACTGGTTATCGCTTGTAATAGATTTGATTTGAAGACTCCTTTGGTATGTTCTCCTCGATATGTTGCATAAGAGACTAGACTATGGATTCAATGGATATCAGGTGCCTTTCATTCCTAGAGCTGCGCGGTCTTCTAGGGTAAACTTACTCCCCATTGGTTATCTTAGTACTTTTCACCTTCTAAACCCTGAGATTTATTGTTTAAACTATGAATTGTAGAGGAGAGGCCCGATCCTGAAGAAAGTTGAGGATAACCAATTGTGTGCGTTTGATTTACTGGCTACTGTTGCTGGCAAAATACTTCTCGAGGGAGAAACTTCTCACACGATATCAACGGAAAACGACTCGATCAATGCTCAAGATGTTGTCATGGAGAAGCATGATGAGGGGAATCCATTGCTGAATGCTGAGCGTTGTGATCAAGGAAGTGATGGAGCTGCTTCCCCTTCCTTGACCTTGGAGCTTGGATTACGAGGTCTTGGCCAAGATCTTCATGTGAAGGAAGTCTCTGGTCTTAAGTATGATACTTCTTCTTCTGCCCCAACTTCGATAATCACGTCGTTCGATTGCTTGGAGAAGGATGGCTCTCTTGCAAAGATTGATTTAAATGATGACAAGGGTGAGTTCTGCAGTCATTCAGGGAATTTAGATGGATTTGCTCCTATTCATGTGGATTCTTGTGTTCCTTCTGCCGACGAATATGCAGAACCCGATGGTGACAGAGAGATGTTATTTGGCAGTGGGCCTGACACACATAGTTCAGAGGATCCTGAAATTTTGAATGGGAAACCTCCTGCATTAGTCAGTTCAGATAGTAGTGTAAAACTGTCTCTGGGCATTGACCACTACCGCTCCCCTTGTAAAGATAATAATGTGAAAGTAGTTACTAGAGATGATGACGAAAACTTTTCTGAGTGTACTCAGCCTAGTACGATAAAGACCAGTAGGTCGCCAGCACGTATATGTGATCGAAGAATAAGGAAGCTGTTGGCATCTAAGTATTGGAGATTAGGTTCTAAAACAAAAGACGGAGATCTCTCTGATACGGGTAACTTGCTACCTTTTGATTATGTGTGCTTCTTTGCGTAACTACAATCATTAGTCACCTGACTGTCTGAGCTTTGTTGGTTTTCTATTGCGCAGAAGTACGTTACTTGTACCGCAGTAGGAGGACTGGATACAAACGTCAGAGGTCTCAGAGGATCTACCCTTTCAAGAAACGGAAGTATTTTCGCTATAGCTCTTTGCCGAATTCTGACGGGGGTGTTGGATACAAGGGTCTCTATCATTCTTCCGACAAGGCCATTGATACAACTGCCACTGGTTTTGGTGGGCATGGAGGTGTGCCATCTTGTCCCTGTGCTGATAACTATCTATTAATCTATTAAGCATTTGCTAATTGTACATCCTCTTGTAGTCAATGGTTCGTCTTCCTGTGTTGCTGGCCAAAGCTCAAACTTTACTTCTAGGGAATCCCATGGTATAACGTCAGACAGTAAAGTGATTCATGTCCTGCTAGTTTGAGTGGCTGATTGTTGAAATGGAGTTCTCATGTGAGGTTGTTTTTGTTTTACTCAGTGAAGCTTAGGATCAAGTCTTTCCGTGTGCCAGAGCTCTTCATTGAGATGCCAGAGACAGCGACTATTGGTTCCCTAAAGGTAATTTAGTTTTGTGCATTTTGTTTATCTTGCAATATCTGCCGACTGCGAATATGGCCCTTTGGCCTGATGACTTCTGATTGATAACTTCTGGTCGTTTCCAAGTAAAATGTGGTTTTTGAGACTGTCGATATTTTGGCTTGTCGAATTCTATCCTAATCTTCATATGTATACAGAGGACCGTAATGGAAGCTGTTACTGCCTTACTTGGAGGTGGACTGCGTGTCGGAGTGCTTCTTCAGGGAAAAACAGTTAGAGACGATAATAGAACTCTAATGCAGTCTGGAATTTGTCAGGAGAACAAGGTCGAATCATTGGGTTTCTCTTTGGAGCCAAGCCTTTCACATGGCAATGCACCTGTCTGCTCCGAAGATAATTCCCTTGTTATGTCAACTGATATGCCTCATGCTGGAACAAGGTGAGCAGCTGTTCTTTTTAGAAGGTTGTACTGATACTGCAGTGACGCATCTCTACAGTTTTTTCTTCTGTCTTTTTTTTGGGTCATTATTCGTGATACATGACAGAGTTAGCATAGTTATTGCCTTATCCGAGCTTAACGGTATCGCTCAAGAAAGATATGCCTTCTAGTACCTGTAGTATCCATTTGTTTTTTAGGATCTGTCCATCAAATGGGTTTGACATGCTTTGTGCTTAATGTTTTTTCTTAGGTATCCTATTCCACCAGCTCCTATTCAGCAGGGAACTTCTCATATGTCAGCAGACCACGTGGTTGCAAATCTGGGCAATTTTATAGAGAGTGATCATGATTCAGCTCCTTCTCCAGCTGATATCTTTGCAGAGAAAGGCGCAGTTGATTCGCATGCATTAGTTTCCCTTCCTGAGGGAACTCCGCATGCTTTAGCTGTAGTTCACGCACATCAGAAATCTAGGCGGGCTGACATGGCACAACGGCGGATTCGTCGGCCTTTTTCTGTGGGCGAAGTAGAAGCTTTAGTCCAGGCAGTTGAGAAGCTTGGAACTGGAAGGTATGTTATCCGTAAACAAGTGTTCAGTTATCTCTGTAACCTTTCCATTTATGTTGAAACTGGATTATTTATGACGTTTCCCAAATTCGAGCATTGGTGCCCCATTAATAACTTGACATTGTAGCACATGAGTTAAAAGGTATTTGATGTTTGCAGGTGGCGGGATGTGAAGCTACGAGCTTTTGATAATGTGAAGCATCGAACTTATGTTGATTTGAAGGTAAGGAACATCTTTTTCGGAAGTCATCTGTTGTTTATTTTTCACCCTAAGGTTCTTGTTTTTGTTATACTCCAATCTTGTTAGAACTTAGTTTATGTCTGGACCCACAAGATTTGTTGTTTGTATAGATCAACAGTTGGTACAACAAATCCTTGCTTGTACTAGTAATCATTTGGCTTTCTTTATAGTATTAATTAGGTATAAGATAATCTTTCATATGCCATAAGGAATCTTTTGTAGTTTCTTCAACAAGAGTGTACTTTGTCTTGCCAACTAATGTGGGTGAATTTGCCCTCTTCTAAAAGCAGAATTCCCACTTTCTAACTTTTTTCATTTTCTATGTTTGTACTTTGTATTATATGTTTGTTGCTTGATCAATAGATCTTATAAATATAATCCTTCTCTTTGATGACAGAAAAAGAAAAGTTGGTTTCTCCTTTTTTCGTATATTGTTTACAATTATTTGTATGCTAGCTTGAGGCACACTCATATGGCAAATGGTTTGATAATCTTTTTGGGAAAATCAGGATAAGTGGAAAACACTGGTGCACACGGCAAAGATATCCCCTCAGCAAAGGAGGGGAGAGCCTGTTCCCCAGGAGTTACTGGACAGGGTTCTGGCTGCCCATGCTTACTGGTCCCAACAGCAAGCTAAGCAGCAGCTCAAACAACAACAATCCGAGGCTTGTCTTCTCCTTTGAAATATTCGAAATGGAGGAGCTAGCAGAAGGATATTGTGGATTTATATATATGGCATATAACAAACATATTTCAGCAGTTTAGATATGGTATGTCTAGATTTATTTTTCCTTGTGATCTTTATGATCATGTTGATGATGATGACGATGAATGATTGTGATGTAAAAATTAGTGACTGGGTGAGGGAGATTAAAGATGAAGTTGTTCCTTAGGAATCCATGTATTAGATCTTATGGCTCATTTGCCGCGATCCGTACTTCCCTTTGTTCGGGGAAAATGGGTTCGCCTGGCGCTTGTAAATGGTTGACGAAATAAGGGCTCTGCTAACGGTATTCGTTTGGCTCTTCATTTCTCACTCTTTCTGAATTTGGGGGCTTTACATTGTGTAGGGAAGTAGAGATGGTGATAGGATTAGAAGTTTAGGTGTCTTTAGTTGTTTAACCATTCTGGAGTTCCTGTGTAGCTGCTGGTCTCACATATTCTTACTGTTGGCTGGTCTGCATATGGTTCTTTTCACTTGTAAGGTTTGATGTAATTGACAATTCAGTAAAAATGTACATTTGATTCGATTTCTTATTCTTCCATTTTTCGGTAGTTATCATTGTTTATCTTTGTATATTTGGTTAAATATTTTTGTAATTATATGTACAAATGTATGAGCTGTTTCATTGACGTAGTGAATTGTGTAAATTGTGGGAAAAGGATGTTTTTGCTATTCATGTTTACGTATTCACATGCATAATAAAATGTACTCTGTATTAAATTGGGTTTGCATATCACAAATAAAAATTAGTAATTTCCACAATTTCCCTTTTTTCACTTGTGTAGTATGAAAAAAGTGCATACTCTAAGCTGCTAAAGGCTTAAATTATCCACAAACAAGATTAGGGGGAGCGTAACACCGCCATTCTACATGAATGAAGAATCATATGAATGTGTAAGATCCTATCTCTTATGGATGATTTCATCTATAGACGTCTCCAAGTGTATCATGTCTCGTATGCTAGTATTCGATTATAATGACTGAAATGGCTAGGGGATTATTTTGGTAGAAGTTAGGATTAGTGAATCGGGATATTCCTGAAAAGGATGGAGACAAGAACGGCCAATTTTATGAGTAACAAATGAGATTCAGACTTTGGCCAATTGGGACATATTTTGTGGGACAAAGGCAATGTGGTTTGTAAGATTGGTACACCTAAAGTTAATAGGACTCTCTGGCCTAATTGTAGGCAACAAAGTTGGGTAACCTGGGTCGTTACTACAATCACATGAGCATAAAAAGTAGGCACGTGCTTCCACGTGCCACCGTGTTAGAGAGGGATATTCTTATATCCGTTATACTCCAAGAATGGATTAGCTAATCAATTACTCCGTATCACATAATGCCTAACATACTATGGAGTACGTAGTACATTTTAGTCGTTTTGTATATTTTCTGCCAGACTCCCGTCATTCTTTACTGCCATTTTCTCATTTTTTTTGAATCGTTGTATCAATCTAGCATGTGCCTGTGATATATGCCTAGCATAGATGTCAGAATGAAGATGAAGATACTATACCCATTTGTAATTCAAATCACATATTCCATCATCCTACTATCCTAAATAAATATGTTGATATGAAAGAGAAAACTGCTCAAATAGAATTTGGTTTCAATGAAGTTAAATGAGATTGCAAGCAGTATTTTTCATTGTTTCTCGCGTAAACGCAATATATTTTTGTACAAGTTTTTGTGCAAGTGCACTTTACAGTGAGATGATGTTATAGTAGGTGAGTTCTCTAAATGTTTTTGTAAGTATTTATTACTTTTACTACGTTGTACTAGCTCGCGTAAATGCGTAATATTCATTGTACATCCAGTGATCAAGGAAGATCAATGCAGTATGAATAACCAGAGATGAAACCATGAGCATCGAAATCTTGCTGACAAAAGGGCTTGAATTTGTTGGGAGAGAATATTCGACACACCGATCATTTAGCATATGCTGCGTAGCAAATACCACTTACATCACAATCACGAAAAGCTACCCTCTCACTTTCACAATCAGTTAGCACATCGAGGATAGAGTCGTACACAAGTATAATAATTGAGCAAAAAATTGAAGTTTATTCTTAATTAGATGACTCTTGTGGCTATAATAGAAATAAGGCACTCGCAGTATGATCTGAGCAGGTGACGCTTGTGGCTATAATGTTAGGGGCTGTCTCTTGTCTTCTCCGTCTCTATTTATGTCATTTCCTAACTTCATATAAATTAAAAATACGAGTATTTTAAAGCACTTTATGTACAGTTCGATCTATTTAGGACCATAGAAAATGATAAGGTGGGTCTTTCTGGTTATTCTAAAGATGACTTATCCCTGTGTCTGCGGTATTATATTCATGGCTCCCCCACACATGCAGGATGGACGTATGGTACGTTAAAAAAATTGTCATCAGCAACTTTAGTCACTCGTAAATATTTCATTTGAGATTGAGAATTAGTAGAATAAGGTACTTTCTCCGTTTCACATTAAATTTTATACGGAGTAATTGATATTTTTTGGTCACAGTAATATAACTTTGACCCCAAATATACT
>CAAKMY010042052.1:0-28678 GCA_901111285.1 Corrigiola litoralis
CTGAGACTCAATCAGACAAGGTTTTTTTTATCTTTTTTTATCATCCTTGTAGGCAACCATTATTTGGGCCAATTAAATTGGTAATTTTTTTTATCCTAATTTCTAAAATTTGATATAATGTTGGGCAAAGTTTTATTAATTTGAAATTATAATTACCTGACTGGAAATTAATTTGACTCGAAACTGACCCGATCCGAAACCGACATTATCCCGACCCGAAAATGACCTTATGTAAGGCCCTGTTCTTTTGGACTTATTTTTGAGAAAAATAAGATAAGTTCAACAAAAATAAGTTAAGTTCAGCAAAAATAAGTTAAGATAAGTTCAACAAAAACAAGTTAATTTCAGATAAGTTCAGCAAAAATAAGTTAAGTTCAGAGATGAACTAAAGCCAAAATATGAAATAAGCATACCTCAAAGACAGTGATCAAGTCTTTAAAAAAGATGCAAATAATATTTGATTGCTCTCATATAGACCATTTACAAAAAATCGAGTAAAACGGGAAAACCAATAGTCAAATAGTAGGATTTTTACTGAATTCATAAATAGATAGTTTAATGGGTTTAATTAGTTAATTTAAAACATAATTGAACCATGAGTGTTATAGAATTTGAAAGGTCTTTAATGAAGATGATGTCCTTTGGCTTACTATCCTGGATAAGTTTCATTAGGAGTTTTTTCAATTTATGACCCATTAAATAGGCGTCACGTGTCCTCGCTATAGAAATTCTTAAGTGTTTAAGATAATAGTATAGATAATATAGATATGTGTCGACAACAATAAGTTACTACAATCAAAACCCATCTTCCCCAAAACCTTGCACATTCACCTAGAAAATTAAATTAAAAGAAATAAACGACTAGTACTATCTATCTTTATAATGATTATCAAGTTTTTTTTATAGTTATAGAAACATACATTTAGTATCATGATAATAAATAGTTATAGCTACTTTATAAATAATAATTTTAGTACTACACTATGGATACACAACTTAATTAGAAACTCCCTCCTTTTTTATCATTTCATTACATTTTGACTTAATTACTTATCGATATCATAACTTGACCACTCATAGCTCATAACATATGATTTAAAAAATTATAAAATTTTCAACATTAGATATGTATTAACAATACTTCCGTATGATTCTATTTTCGTAACATTTTTAATGATATTTTTTGAGTCATTAATAATCAAAATATAAATCTAAATAGTATCAAAAATCAAATACAATGAATCGAAAAAAAACTCCTTCGGTCCCACCATAAGCTTCCAACTTCTTTCAACGCGGTTTCCAATGCGACACTTTAACCATTTCTTATATACTCATAAATTAAATATTTCGACGAAAAATATAATTTATGAAAAGTATAAATGATAAGAATGCAAATAATTAATTTTTACATCATAATTTTTATACAATATTTACGATCAATGTTTTCGAAAGTTAACTCCTAAAAAAAGAAATAGAAAGCTTAGTGTGAGACCGAGGAAATACTATTTTTGTTTCACAAAAACTTGAGAAAGACTGTCTTTTTGGTTGGTGCAATTGAATATAGTGGGCCTGTCCAACACAAATGAAAAGAGCCCAACAACATAAAAACCAAATTAAAAAGAAAAAACAATTCAACCTTCTCCCTTTCTAGTTTCTCCCGTGCCTTTTCCAATTGTAACTCTCTCTCTCTCTCTCTCTCTCTCTCTCTCTCTCTCTCTCCTAAATATCTATCTTCTCTTCCCACCAACCCCTTAGTTTCTCTCTCCACCTCCCATGTCGTCGATTTTCACCAACTCGTCCCATTTTCACAACTGAGTGGTGGTTGTTTACGTATTTATGACGGGAATAGTGGTTGAATGAATTGAAAACCAACGACGAGTTTGGTTAATGAGTATCTAAGGGTAAAGATGTGAGCGACAATAGATGCTGGGAAGTGGATGGTAGGGAAATGGTGGGAGTGGCAAGGTGCTCGGGAAAAATGGGATGAATGTTTGTACAGGGAGAAGTGAAGTTGATACTTGAGAGAGTGTGTGTGGTATGGCCATGGGAGATGAAATATTTTTGCATTTTCTTTTCCTTTTCTTTTTTTTTTTCCAGTTTTCCACTTTCCGCATCTTGACAACCATTTACAACTCATATTTTAACTGTTGATGTCCTTCTTGCACTAAATTTGCCTAAAATTGGCACCAATATTGTGGAATGAACGGCAACAAAACTATACCACTTGCAGCTTCACTATCTGTTTTGAATTATTTTTCTAAAACACCTAAATTTCGAGATTTTAACTTATAAATTTGAGGTTTTAAGTTAAAAATACGATTTTATAAATAAAAATATAATTATATGAAATGGATATCATATGTGAGTTTTGAACTTAAAAGTGTGAATTTTTCAATTTATCAGTGAGGCTCTATAAAAAAAATTGATTATTATTTGAAGTGGATTAATATGTGAGCTATTAAGTTAAAAGTGTGAGTTTGTAACTTAAAAGCACGAATTTTTTAACTTTTTTATTTGGAAGACCATATGACTCAAGTTTTTTAGTTACAAGTAAATTTTAAGTTAGAATTGTGAGTTTTTATGTATGTAGTACACTTTATAAATTAATAGACATTACATGAATTAAGTAAATAAATTAACAAATTGTTTAATTTAAAAGTGTTAATATTAAGTTAAAAGTATCAGTTTTTAAGTGAGAAGTATAAATTTTAAGTTTTTGACTTAAAAGATTGTCCTAACCAATTTTATAAGTTAAAAGTGAGTTTTTGGTAAAAATTGTGAGTTTTTAAGCTTTTAGTGTTACTTTACAAAAGGAGGAGACCATTATATGCACTAGAAAAAACACTGAATTTTTAATATAAAAGTGTTAATATTTAAGTTATAAGTACGAATATTTAATCCTTACTAATTTTTGTCAATGATTTTTCTTGACATATATACCATTACTTTTGTTTTCATTCGGCTGATGCCTCTAATCCTCAACCCAGCACCCTCTTCTCTATCCCCACAACAATAACCACCGCCAGCCAACCAACTACACCCCTTGACTCCAATTTCTTTCCTCACGCGCGCCACCAAAGTCTCTCATCGCACCGCCCTCGTATGAGCTCCGCGCCTCGCCGCCACTACACCTGGACTCTTACGAGTCGACACTACATCACCTCCACTCTTACCACACCCATCTGTTTCTCGTGAAAACTTCGTATATCCACTTCTCTCTATTGTTGGTGTACTGTGGTGGTGGTGCTAGCTCGTCGGATGGTCGTCCTCTTGGAGGTGATATGTACAGGGAGGAGGTTTGTCGACTTACGTGTTTGTTTGTGTTTGTTGGTTGTGCGTGACAGGAATGTGAATGCACAATCAATGAAAAATGAACACAAAAGACCGTGCAGTGCACGGACAGTCTGAAGTAGCAATGGACCAGTGTTGCACGCGATGTGCTTTTTTATTGGGGCAGTCTTTTTATAACTTATAAAAAGACCGTCTCATAAGAGTGTTGCTGTTTTTGTTTAACATAACAACCAAAGACTCATCAATTTTTTTCAAAAATAACTCTTCATTTGACCTCCTTTTTAAAAAAAAAAAAAAAAAAAAAATTGCTTTACGCAACCTTCAAAATACTAATTCACACACATTTTAAAACCCCAAAATACAAGGGAAAAATAATAAAAAAATGGTTACGTTAGTAATTTAAAGGTTGCGTTAAGCAACACCCAAAAAAACCTCATTTCCATCTAACATGAGCGAAAACGACCACCGGCGGGCAAACCAACACATTTGACACCCGTTAACCCATCCCCCCCACCACCACTCCACTGGCATTCCCACTATGAGAAAATCCCCCTTCTACTCACTCTCCCTCATCCGCCGCACCTCCACCGCACCCGCCACCGCACCCACCACCACCGACCTCCCCACCTCATCCTCCTCCTCCATCACCGCCGACCTGACCACCCTCCTCTCCCACCCAAACTGGCAAAAACACCCCTCCCTCAAACACCTCCTCCCCTCCATCACCCCCCGCCACGTCACCACCCTCTTCTCCTCCCCCACCTCCCCTCTCTCTCCCCACACCGCCCTCTCCTTCTTCTCCTACCTCTCCCACGCCCGCCCCCGCTCCTTCCGCCACGATATCCCCTCCCACGCCTCGCTTTTCTCCCTCCTCGCCCGCTCCGGCCGCTTCAATGACGCCTCCCGCCTCCGCCTCCGCATGATCGCCTCCTGCTCCTCCTCCGCCCCCCTCGCTAAGTCCCTCCTCCGCACCCTCCTCGAACTTAATAATAATAATCATGTTAGGATGGATGTTAGGTGTTATAATTATTTGCTCATGGCATTGTGTAGGTTTTGTTTGGTTGATGAGATGAGGAGGGTTTATGATATGATGTTGGATGATATGGTTTCGCCGAATTTGCATACTTTTAATACCATGATTAATTGTTATTGTAAGTTAGGGGATGTGGTGCAGGCTGAGGGTTATTTTATGAAGATTTATTCGGCCGGGTTGAGGCCCGATAGTTTTACGTACTCGTGTTTTATTTTGGGGCATTGTAGGAGGAAGGATTTGACGAGTGCGGTGAGGGTGTTTGAGGAAATGCCTAAGAAGAAGTGTAAAAGGAGTGAGGTTTCGTATAATTATTTGATCCATGGGTTGTGTGAGGGCGGGAGGGTTGATGAGGGGTTGGGGTTGTTTCATTCCATGGGGAAGGATGGGTGTTTGCCTAATGTGAGGACGTATACGGTTTTGATTTCGGCGTTGTGTGTGAAGGGGAGGGAGAGTGAGGCGTTGGTGTTGTTTGATGAGATGAGGGCGAAAGGTTGTGTGCCGAACGAGTATACGTATACGGTGTTGATTGATTATATGTGTAAGAAGGGTAGGGTTGATGAGGGGAGGAGGTTGTTTGATGAGATGGGGGTGAAGAGGGTGGTTCGTAGTGTCGTTACGTATAATGCCTTGATTGACGGGTATTGTAAGGAAGGAAAGGTTGAGGCTGCTTTTGAGGTTTTGGACATGATGGAGAAGAGTGATTGTTGTCCCAATGTGAGGACTTATAATGAACTGATATGTGGACTTTGTAGGGTTAAGAAAGTGCCTATTGCGATGGCATTGTTGAATAAGATGGGTGAGCGAAAGCTAACTCCTAGTTTGGTTACTTATAATTCACTAATCCAAGGACAGTGTGTTGATGGACATATAGAGACTGCATTTCGATTGCTTGATTTGATGCAGGTTAGTGGCATCAAACCTGATGAGTGGACATACACTAGTATTATAGATTCTCTTGCCAAGAAGGGAAGGGTCGAAGAGGCCCGTGCGATTTTTGACTCTCTTAAGGTGAAAGGCGTGAAGGCAAATGAAGTAACTTTTGTTGCGCTGATTGATGGGTATTGCAAAGCAGGAAAATTTGATTGTGCCCATGCCTTATTTGAGAAAATGTTAGAAGACAAGTGCGTGCCAAACGCTTATGTTTACAATGTGCTAATCGATGGCCTGTGCAGAGAAAAGAAAATGCAGGAGGCTACACTTTTGTTGGAAAGAATGGTAGATGCAAAGTTGAAACCAGATGTTTTTACATATTCTATAATCATCAATGGATTGCTAAAAGATGGTTCTTTTGATCAGGCTCATAGGTTTCTAGTGCAGATGCTCACTGCAGGGTATAGGCCTGATGCCTGTACTTATACTGCATTCATTCATGCTCTATGCAGGAAAGGAAACTTAGAAGAAGCAGAACAGTGGCTGACGAGAATGAAGGAAGCGGGCGTGTTGCCAGATGTTGTCACCTACACTGTTCTAATTGATGGGTATGGTCGCCTGAGATTATTAAGTCAGGCTTTTGGTGTCCTTAAGTGCATGATGGATGCTGGCTGTGAACCTTCTCAGTTTACTTATTCTATTTTGATCAAGCATTTGATGAATGAAAAGCCAGCCATAAAAGATGAAAACGGACCTGACATTGACTTGCATCTAAATTCCATCTCTTTTGATGTTGTTGGTATTTGGAAGACTGTGAGTTTTGAAACTGTTACCAAGCTCATCAACATGATGAATAAACATGGCTGTACGCCAACCATTAGCACTTACACTATCCTTGTTGGGGAACTTAGTAATCAAGGACGGATTGAAGAAACGCAGAGGCTGATTGATCAAATGGAACATGTAGGAATCCCTCTTAGTAACAATATCACTAACTCTGTCATTAAATGCTATTGCAAGTTAGGAATGTTTGAAGAAGCATCGAGGCTGATCAATAAAATGGTTGAAATTGGTGAATTGCCCCACATGGAGAATTATAACATGCTTATTTGTGGGCTATATGATAGACGGGACACAGATAAAGCAGAGGCAGTATTTTGTAGTCTACTGCGTTGTGGGTATAATAATGATGAGATAGCTTGGAAAATTTTGATTGATGGCTTGTTAAAGAGGGGTCTCGTTGATAGTTGTTCTGAATTGGTTCAAATCATGGAGAGCAACGATTGCCATCCCAGCCCTCGCACATATTCAGTGTTAATTGAGGGTCTTCTAGGTGCATCAGATGCGAGTATGCCATAATATATATTTTTGGCTTCCTTGCAAGATCTTCCAGTTTCTCAACATAATAACTGGGTTCAATCTTCTCTGGTATCTCAGTGCCTACTAAAGCTAATGAAATCTATCTTGATTCGCGGACATCCATTGAGGAGAAAGTTCGAATGAACAGCATTTTACTCCACAGGCAGAGACTGCCTGGGGAAATTTATTTGAAGGATTGGCACATGCAGAGGCAGAGACTGCCAAATAGTTGGTAATCATAATTTCACTTGATGATAAACATCATATTTCAATGATTCTGTGGTGATTAACTATCTATCCTGCAGCAATGTTGATAAGGTACCTCATCAGGCTGTTAAGTTGATTATAAGTATGCTTGAGGAAACAAATCGATAAGCCTCCGAGGCACATGCAGGTGACTTTTTCTTGAGCATTTGTTTGTTAAAGCGTCAATGTTTATTCTATTTTTTTTCTTTTTTCATTTTTCAGTTGTGAGAATTTTATGAATGTTCGGTTTGTGAAGCATTTCACAACTTTACTAATATTTTATGCATCTTATATCATTCCTATTCTTGAAGTCCACCATTTGATTTTCAGTATGAGGAATGGCTGAACAGAAAGCAAGGAGACTCTCTTTACCGAAAGCTTGACTCTATCGCTGTCTATATAAACGGAAGGATCCAGTTTTCGAATTTCAGATAACTCTGTGTCAAGTGGAGGTGATGCTGACATTTGCCTACCGCGTCATACAAGCAGCACTACATTTGCCAAGAGAGATGTTGACATATTTTCTGTGCCACGTCCACTGGTTATTTTTCTAATCCAACTGGTTTATAATTTCAAGAGCATGCATGTTGCATAACTAATATGTTGCAGAACTTATGTTGACTGTGGGATGGCTGGGTGAGAGTAGGGTAGACGCTTGTGGGATTGTTGTTAAGTCACTTCATTCACAGGTTAAGGGAATTCACTAGCTACTTACACCAGGAACAACAAGGAAAACTGTAGTTGGGAGAACGTATAGGAATTAGTTGGGAGAATGTATAGGAATTTGTAAGCATTGAGTCCTTTGCTCGTGGCAGCAGTTATGTGGGACTTTGTTTGAAGAGTGTTATAGTCTTTCTAGTGCTTGTTTAATGACAATATATTTGGGAAATCCTGACAGAGTACCTTTAGTAATAGGTTGCATAGCGCTCTACTGTATAACTTCGAGTCTGGGGCTTTGAGGTCATACTGTTGAAGGTTGAGCATTGGGGAATACTGCTACTTTCGCTCGTAGCCAAACAATAGGGGTTGTAAGAGTCTTTATATGGTTAAGGAGCAGATATGCACTACTTCATGGTATTTTTGCAGTTTTTTTAGTAGGTTATATGTGAGCTTGCATTATTGGTCAGAGGCAGTAATTCTTGTTGCTTCATAGAGATTAGTAAAAGTTTGCATTATTAAGCTTTGAAGCTTAATGATATTAAGCTTTGAAGCTTAATGATAGCTAGACTTTGCACCAGAGCAGATGAAAGTTGGTATTTGAACCTCATGTTTGGTCTGGCACCATCTTTCTACGTTGAAAAGGCTGAAAATAGTTAGATAGGGTTGATGTCCATTCTATAGGTCTCCCTCTCTCTCTCTCTCTCTCTCTCTCTCTCTCTCTCTCCATGATGCTATTTCTCTTTCAAACTTGTAATTCCTGTCTCCACTTTCCTGATCTCTATCTGATAGGATCTAATTCAATCTCATCTTTGAGAATTGATTGGAAACCTTCAATTTCTCTTTCAATAAACTTAGAGATGGTGGTTATGTTCAGATCTTGGAGAAGGGCTCCTAGAAATGGCTCAAAATGGGTCCCCATTGGCCAGATGGATATGCAATATGCTTCAAGGGCCTCGAGTCGAGTCCTGAGGCACGATATTAAGGGAATATTTTGGAGATCTTTTCTACAGATAAGGCCCAATCTTAGTCAAAGGGCCGTTTTGTAAAACTAGGGTTCGTTGGTTAAGATACTTCTATGTTTATTTTGGAAAATGGGGATAAATGGAGTTGATTCCGGTATTCCCTTGGCAAGGTGATGGAGATCTCGCCCGTGAGACTAAATTGGAGATCTAGAAATTCTATGGGACATGCGAGGAGTACTTAGATTTCCACAAGCGGACAAGCGGTACCGCTGTGGACACTATCAGCAGCTACTTTGGCGCGATGGAGCACCATATGTCTCGTATATGTGTAGGTGGCAGCCATCTACTTCGGTCTTTGACAAACTCTAGTAAGCGGATGAGTTTATTTGGTGAGGACAATAATGGTATGTTTACCACCACCACCACCACCAACAACAACAACGTTAGAGCCTTGATTCCGAATTGGTTTGGGTAGGCTAACATGAGCCCTCATTAGGAATTTTGAAAGTTTAAATAACAATTTCATATAAGGAACTAGTTCAAAAATATGTAAAACAAATTTAAAATATTTGAAAACAAATTTGCTAAATAAAGTTCTAAAATGTAAGAGATAGGCCCCCTCATCAACTTAAATTCCCTCATGTCACTTAGCCCTATTCAAAGTTATCCTCATCAACCCTACGAAGCCGCATGTGACTTACCCACCTCGTCTTAAGTCTCTCTCTGCCCCTCACTACATCCTCATTACTGTATTCCTCAATCCTACTGAGAGGCACACCACCAGTCTTCTCCTCACATGCCCAAACCAACGTAGGCGATTCTCTTGCATCTTATACTTAATTGGTGTGACTTCCACCTTTTTTTTTTTTTATTCAGTCATCCATCAATCGGTCTTTCCTAGTATGCCCGCATATCAAACACACTTTGGCACATGCATATTCAGAGTATGACACTTTTTCGTCGTCTAAAGTCTAAACTCTAAACTCTAAACACTCTTAGGCAATACAATAAAGTAGGCCTAACTGTTGTACGGTAGAATCTTCGTTTAATCACAAAGGCTTACCCGATCACATAAACATTTAGTAGTGCCTCTCCATTTAACCAATCTCTATGCTCTACATCGCTAGCCAATTCCCTATTTCTCTGAATTATAGAACCCAAATAAAAAAAAGTTATTGATGGAAACAGTACTTTTAAAGTATATGTAAGAAGAAAGTAGAGTAAATAATAATTGCTAGTTTTTTCTTATTTCAAAGTTTCTTTATATTAGCTGTAATATCTTAGTAGTTTCCTAGTTCTATGAGGATTGTGTTTTGGGAACTGTTTTAATTTTTCCGAGACGCTATTGATGTTTGATTAAGAATACACCTGAGTTTTGTCTCATGCAATTCTGCCTCTCTGCTGCCTCCCTCTTTATTCTTTCAATTCTTCTAAATTCTGACCTTCTTTGTTTTAATCTCTTCCCTAGTTTCTACTTACTCTCTTCTCTACCTTTTTTTCCCTCTCTCTGTAACCTACAGAGCAAGCTTTTTCTTCCAAATCTATTTACCGCTCCAATTAATTTTTCACTACCCACATACACATTTACAACTTCAACCACACACAACCATTTCCATCCATTGTTACCCTTTTTCCAGTCAATCCAGAATTACGGATTTCAGCCTTTCAGATTTAGTAAAGAAAAGGAAAGGTTGCTATAAAGTTCTGGTATCACAAGGATCTGCTGGAAATGAAGCCAAGCCCAAACCAAAAGATGATGTGGACATTTGTTAAGGTTATTTACCTTAGTGGAATTGTGAGTAACTTAGCAAGGAAAGGGGGAGACTTTAAGAAGAATATTAGGGAGAGTCCAAGAAGAATTGGGAGTGATATCAAGATTGTTTCATTAATAATCAGATATCATTCCTTACTGTCTACTCTTCCTTATATAGAGGTGATGTAACGGTAACATTTTAGGAAATATCCTGCCAGCTGCCACAAAGCTGTAAAAGCAGGCTACAAAACAAAATAGCAAAATGAAAGTACAACTGACATCTAAATATTATCCAATGATAGGTAGAATTCATATATTCTAGGCATGTGCAATCCCCATGAATTCAGGGTTGGACCCTACGTCCTCTGTCCTTGCTTCTGAGTTGCTCACATGCTGCTCATGTGCCATTGCTGACTGGACTGTGGGTCTTGACTGTGCTGACTGTACTACTGACTGGACTGTGGAGCTGAGCTGATGCAGAGAATTAAGGGAATGAGCTGCATCAACAAGAGTGACACAAAACAGAATATCTACCAACTGCTCAATATTTGGTACGCCTTCAAACCCTTTATGTTGAACTTAAGACTCTAGATTCTTAGTTGGCAAGTCTGGTAATTGCAGATTTTTTTTCTTCTGTTTTCGAAAAAAAAATCTGCTTTGGGATTCTTAAATAATTTATCTCAGCTGCTTTAAGCCTACTCCTACCGTGTTATTAGTTCTAGTTTATATTTCTGTTACTTCGTGTGTGTTTTAAGCTGCATATTTGGCTCTAAATCTGATTATTTGGGTATGCCGCCACAAATGACTAAGATCAAAAGTTAGAAAAATATGAACCATTAAAGAATGTAAAATGAAGTAGATGAAAGATTGCTAAGAATATAACCAAGAAAGTTCACATTGCGACCACGCCTATTTATAAACTTGCAAAAAACTCACGTTCCTGGTTTTGAAAATTCAATAAGTGGTGTCCATGTGAATTGGGATATCATGTCTCTCGGTGTGACTGTTAGACAAGCCCTAGGAGTGTTGTTCCTCCTCCTCCCCTCCTTCTCGGCCTCAACCTCTTTGCAGAAGCATGGTATGTAAGAAACCCTAGGTTAAACCAAACCCTATAAATGAAGGCGTTAAGAATTCACATATATAGCATAATGACCATTGGGTTCATGACTATGAAAGGAATTCGATTATTACTCAGACAGGTTTCAATGACTTTGAGTCTTTCCACCATAGAGGTACAAATCGTGATAGACGCGATACTTTCTTTCATAGGTTTCACTCTCATGATGATTTTTATGATATCGCTCCAAGAGTTAAGGTTAATATTCCTTGTTTCATGGGTAAGCATGATCCTAGCGCGTTTATTGATTAGTTAGACCATTTAGAGTACTAATTTGTTTTTTATGGCATGATTGTTATTCATAGAGTTCGTTTTGCTTAATAGAAATTGATAGGGTCAGCTAAAAGATATTGGAAAAGTGTGCAAGAGGAAATTGAACTTGAAGGTGAATCACCCATACCTTTGTGGGAAAAAAGTGAAAGAAAATTAAAAGAGAAATATGTGCCTACTTTCCATAAACAACAAATGTTAGATGAATAGTTGAACATGAGACAATTGGTGTGTTTGGCTTTTTTAGTTGATTTGAAGTGATAAAGTTTAGGTGTCATATTAGGGAAGATGAATCGGTCAGCATGACTAGATTCATTAATGGCTTAAGGGATGACCTTAAAAGAGAGATTGGCCTACGTGCACCTGAAACTCTCATTAATGCCTACCTATAGATGAAACAGTAAACATGAGACATGTGATACAATGAGTGAGAGTGGTGATGAGACTCCTGGAGCGTATAGTCGTAATGTTATGAGATGTATCCCCTCTTCTTCTTGTGATCTTGATTCTTGGGGAAGAACTGCCATCTTTGGAACTAAATTTAGATTTGGTGATATATTTCTTCGCTTAGTCATTGACAATGGTAGTTCCGCGGAATATGATATCTGAATCTGCTATTCGGATTTTTAATTATGTTCGTCCTATTAATGTAGTTTGGGTTAATGAGCGTTATATGACTGTTTGTGAGAGATGTCAAGTTTCTCTTCAATAAGGAGCTTATTCTGAATAGAATTGTGTGATGTTTTGCCTATGGATGTAGCTCATATCTTGCTAGGGCGTCCTTGGTTTTATGATTAAGATGCTACTAACAATGAAAAGAGAACTCTTATGTGATTTTTCATGATGGAATGATGATTAAGTTGCTTTGAGGAAGACCTTCAGAACATAGATCTTCTAAAAGGGCTAATAATAAGCTTTCCTCATCCAAACCTTCTGCTAAGAAACTGCCTTTTTGTCTAGAATTGATTACGAAAGGAAGGGGTGCTGAATCCAACCTGTTGCTAGCCTCAAAAGTTTAAGGCTTCACTTGAGTTTCCTACTGATTTTACAAGTGATATGCCTTTTGACCTTAGCAAGCTTCTTGACGAGTTTAAGGACGTGACTGTTGATGGCTTACCTTTTGAGTTGCCACCCGCAAGAGATGTACAAATCCTATAGATCTCATTCCAATCTCAAGATTGCCTTTGCCTAATTTGCCATATTGTAGGATGAAACCTATTGAGCGTGAGGAATTGAATCAGCAAGTCTAAGGACTTTTAATGATTGTTTTATTCGACATAGTCTTAGTCCATGTGCTGTTTCGCTGCATTGACTCCTAAGAAAGATGGAGCTTGTAGGATGTGCATCAATAGTAGAGTCATTAACATAATCACTGTTAAATATAGGTTTCCTATTCCTAGACTTAGACAATGTGTTGGATAGTTCGTCAGGATGTAAATGGTTCTCTATAATAGATCTTAAAGCTGGATACCATCAACTCAGGAGTAGACTTGGAGATGTGTGCAAATTGCCTTTAAGACTATTTGAGTGGTTAGTCATGTCTTTTGGGTTTAACTAAGCCACCCAGTACCTTCATGCGAGCCATGACTCATATCGTTCGGCTTTTCATTGGGAATTGTTTGGTAGTTTATTTCGATGACATTTTGGTTTATAGTGTTTCTAAAGAACACACGACACATCTTCGGCAAGTTGTTGAGTTACTTCGAAACAAAAAATTTACATTTATTTGTGGAAGTGTCTTTCTTACTATCACAAGTCATCTTCCTTGGTTTTGTAGTTTCTGACTAGGGTATATTTGCTGATCCCGACAAGGTAAAAGCCATAGTTTAGTGGCCTAAACCTAGAACTGTCTCTGAGGTTTGTTGTTTTCATGGCTTAGCCACTTTGTATAGGCGCTTCATACGAGATTTTAGTACCATTACAACTCCTATTATTGATTGTCTATGAAAAGGTGAGGTTAAATGGTCTAAATCCACTAAGGAAGCTTTTGTGCTGGTTAAAATGAAAATGACAGAAGCCCATGCTTTATGCCATCCAGATTCCAATTAGGTCTTGAGCCAAGAAGGCCACCCTAGTGTTCTTTATTCAAAAGTTCAATGACTCTAGGAGAGCCAAACTTTATACTTATGAGAAAGAGTTTTATGCTTTAGTGGGTTGTTTTAGACATTGACGCTATTACCTTCTCCGAAAAAGTTTGTCTTCTAGAGTGAATGATGCCCTTGAGTTTATAAATGATCAAAAGAAGTCAAAGAGAAGCATGCCTAATGGATTGAATTTTTTGTGAGATTACTCTTTTGTTCTTAAACATCGTTTGGGTGTTGGAATGTCGTTGCTGATGCTCTTAGTCGAGTTGTGATGCTTTTAATTAAATGGACCACTACCATTTCTGGATTTAATAAGATGAATAGTTTATAAGTTTCATGTTCTGACATTTCTAAGACGCATATCGAGATTCTTGATGGCATTTGTAGTGAGTTTGTTGATTATCATATTGTGGACGATTACTTGTTTAGTGGATCAAAGTTGGGCATTCCTAATACCTCTATTCCTGACTTCTTGATTTGGGAACTTTATGGAGGACTCGCTAGTCACTTAGCTAGAGACAAGACCTTGTGGCTGATCGTTTTTTGGCCATCTTTGACTAAGAATGTAGCTAGAGTTGTATAGCAGTGTCGTGCATGTCAAATAAGCAAGATCTTGTCTCTACCTAAGTGACCAGTGAGTCCTCCAGGATGTAGCTAGGAAGCAGAATACTAGACTTATATTTCTTTACCTATTTTACACTCACCTTAGAAAGACCTTAGATGGACTTTGTCTTAGGCATACCCCGTACTTCAAGAAGTCATGATTCTGTTTTAGTTGTTGCGGATAGATTTTCTAAGATGGCGCAATTTATTCCTTGTTCTAAGACAGCTGCCACTTCTCACATTTACACATTGTCTTAACTAAACTGTGCGCTCACAAGGTTTACCATCTTCCATTGTGTCTGATAGAGATGTTATATTTGTGAGCCATTTCGAAAAACACTTTGGATATGATTTGGAACTCAATTAAAATTTAAAATTCTCATCTGCATTTCATCCATAAACTAATGGGCAAATTGAGTAGGTTTATCAAAGTCTGTGTAATTTATTTAGGTGTCTTATTGGTGGTACATGGTCCATTTATAACACTACTGAAAAGAGTCCATTTGAAATTGTGTAGGTTATTCACCTCGACTTTGTATTGATCTTGTCTATCACTGGTTGATTTTCGGCCTGCTGAATTTGCTGAGACTTGTGCACAACATATTCACAATTTGCATGTTGATATTTGGCGCAACATTACGCAACGTAATTTACAATATAAACTGGTTGCTGATTTGCATCGTAGGAAATTAGAGTTTAAAGAAGGTGATTATGTAATGGTCCGCAATAGTTCTAAACATTTTCCAAAACATTCTTTCTAAAAGCTTTTTGCGCGCAGTTATCACACTTTTTGTAGTCTTCTCTTTATAGCATACTTACTTGACTTGCCTCCTCAGCTGTCTATTAGTCTTATCTTCAATACTGAGGATTTGACCCCTTACCGCGGTACTTTTGAGCCTCCCACTTTTTCTGCTAGTGTACAGGTGGTTCCACTATTTCTTCAGTTTTGGTGCCTAAGTTGCCTCCTATTCAACAATTGATCTTCGATGAAGTTGAATCTATTCTTGAAGATGAGGTCTGGAGTACTACTAATGAGGATGTCAACGGGATCTTGTGCAATGGAAAGGTCGTCCTACTTCGGATTATTCATGGACTACTCAAGAAGATTTACTCGATGAATATATTCAAGCTAACTCTCCCGAGGCGAGTTCTTCCAAGCCGGGGAGAAATGATGGAAATAGTACATTCAAAGTTTAGAAGGAAATATAGGAAATAATATAAACTAGATTTTTTATTATGTTAAATCTTATAAATCTTAGGTGTCATATCTTAGTAGTTTCCTAGTTTAGGCTATGATTGTGTTTTGAAAAGTATACTTATTAAATACTTGTCCTAGGGATTTAATCCTTTGAGACGCTATTGATGATTAATTAAAAATAAGACACGTGAGTTTATTTTGCCTCGCGGCTTTCCTCTTGCTCCCTCTTATTATTCTTATAGTTCCTCTAAATTTTGACCTTCTTTCTTTTATTCTCTTCTCTGATTTTTACTTACTCTCTTCTCTACCATTTTCCCCTCTCCCAATCTGTATCAGTTACCTTCATCTAAGGTTATGTCACCTATTCTCGTACCTTAACATCTAAGATAACCTCTCCTATTTATGTACCTCTGCCACTGCTAAACTTACACTCTATGTTACGTCACCTATTCTCGTACCTTGATTCTAATGTTTGTTTCCATAGTTCCAACTTAGCCCCAAAACTCGCTCGCGTCTCATCAATAAGAGCACATTGTATATCATCATGCACTATGGTATATCATCTTAAATTGACCATCCATAACTATGGCAAAAAGAAACGACTAAGTGCCTACCCCTGATGTACTCCCATTGTGATAGGGATTTCTTTAGTGATCCCTACACTAGTTTGTACACTAGTACTACAACTCTCATACATGTCTCTAATGTTCTCAATGTACTTACGCGAGACACCTTTTCATGTCAGTGCTCATCATAGCACCTCTCTGGGCTTTTTGTCATATTATGGTATTTTTATCAACCGCAAAAAAAAAAAAAAAAAAAGAAAAGAAAAGTCCACGAGCGGTGTGATGTGTGTCTTTCTCAAGATGACTTGAGTTCCTTTGCTAAGCTTGAGTAAGCTTTCTCGTACTTTACAGTATATTGTATATATTGTGTATCTGGCTCTCAAGCTTTTGTGCATTGGCTTTCCTTTTGACGGGATTGCTGGATTTTCAAAGGACCACATACTTCGTGAGAATGTGAAGTCTTCTTTTTTGAGGTTGTTGTATAGTTAGAGCTTAGGCCCTATTCTTTTCAACTTAATTTATGTTCGTTTCACTTAAGTTCCATTCCATTCACTTAAGTTTAGTCATTCAGTTTCATTCACTTCAATTCAATTTAGTCCGCCCAAATTAAGTTTACCCAAATTAAGTTTCTTGTGTTGTTCTTATTGACATTTTACTTATACTGTTATTGTGGTTATTATTATTATTACTACTTCTTATCCCACTTATCATTTTGATTATTAATATATTATTATATTTATGATAACGACTAGTAGTACATTAATGATAATGATTTATAATAATCATGATAAATAATAGCAAAATACTTAATTATAGTAATACAAATATCTCTAAAATTAAGTTTAGTTCAATTCAATTCACTAGTTTAGTTTTATTTAGTTTATCACACTGGTTGAGTTTAGTTAGGTCACTAGTTTAGCTATGTTCAATTCATTAGTTTAACTTAGTCAGTTGAGTTCAATGTAGTTCACTAGTTTAGTTGGGTTCAACTTACTAGTTTTGTTGCGTTTAGATCAGTTCTGTTCACTAGTTTAGTTCAGTTCACTTCAGTAGTTCATTGTAGTTCAACTCACTAGTTTGGTTCAGTTCACCAGTTTAGTTTAATTCCGTTCCCTAGTTTAGATCACTTCAACTCACTAGTGCAGCTAGTTGAGCTCACTATTTCAGTTCGGTTTTATAATTTAGTTTAGTTCAATTCTGTAGTTTAGTTTAGTTCATTTCACTAGATTAGTTTAGTTTTATATACTAGTTTAGTTCTGCTTAATTAATTATTATTTATTATTATTGTTGTTGTTAAAATTGTTGTTGTTATCATTACTACTACTTCAATAATAACACTCAATAATTATGATAATAATTATAAATAATAAATTAATAATAACAAATAATAGAACAATAATAATATGAAAAAATAATAATTATAATATAAATATCTCTTATGTTAAGTTAAATTAAGTTAAGTTGAATTCAGCTCCATTCACTTCCGTTTCGTGCAGTTCAGTCAAGTTCAGTCCAGTTCAATTCCATTTGTTCAATTTAGTTCTGCCATATTCAGTTGAAAAGAACATGGCCTTAGTGTTACTTCCAAATCATGTGATTCTTCTTTTTCCTCGTGGATATTGATAAAAAGTAGTATTTTATTAAAGGAGAAAAAACATCAATTGACAAGTTGCAGTAGAACATGGGCCAATTCTGAAGTAAAGCAAAATTGGTTTCACATATATTTAACCCTAAAGGAAACCAGAAACACAACCCTTTCCCAAGCGAACTCTAAGGTGCGATACAACAACAAAAATAACGATATCGTCATTACCCTAGTGCCTACAAAAGAGGTTACTGCCCTAGAGGAGTAGAGGGTTCGTATGTACGTAGTCTAACCCCAGCATTGAAAAAACTCAATAATACATGTAGGCTGTTTCCAGCTAACAATTGAGTTTAAGTGCACCAACCATTTACTTCGATGTAAAAAATGCAAAGGGTTCTCTGAGCTAATTTGATTTTGTTCAAGATGTCGCGAAACCAATGAACGATTGATCTTTGGCTCCTTTGTAAATAGACAAATTCTAGATTCTAAAATGCGATACCTTTTTGAAAACATTCTGGGATTCCGCTTGACCCAAACTCCAAGGAATTAAAATTTTTCGTTCACACCCTTCTTTTGTGAATTGTCTCTTGTGTCTTTGCATTGGTGCCTTAATACAGCCCTTCTATGCAGATATATTTGTTAGGTATGACCACTGAAGAATCTCAAGGCTATATGTATATATAATCGCGGATCACGAGATTTGTGACTTTCTTGTCGAACAATTTTATGGAGGAATTGGAGTGAGTTGGGTTGTTCTATGAACATTTTGCTGTATTTGAGACTCTTTGCCTGTTCACACACCCCCATGAGATTTTTACACCACGATATGGGATAGGAGATGTCAATCCAATGAAATAAGCATCACGAAGGGTGTGGGAATAGACCAAAGGGTGGTGTTGACGTAAATGCTCGCTTGCAAGTTTCATTTATAGTATGTGGTAGACATTTTTTTTTTGGGGTGGGTAGGTGGAATTGAGTCATACTGTTCTTGTATCGCAGTTTCTCGGGCATAGATATGGAAAGGATCTCTACAAGTAACTTGTGGTTAGGGTTGTTTTTATGCCTTTGCTCTGGTGTCATGCATCTGTGTTGTTTTCGAGACTCTTCCTGTCTGATGTATAGCGCACTTATAATATTCTTTTGATGTCTTCAGCTATTGAGCACTTTTGATCCTTTTTTGTGTAAGATATCATTTCTTTGCAATAAAATAACTTTTTCTTATACCACCAAAAGCAACACTTTGCTCCCATGAAATCGAAATTGCACACGAAACACATCTCAAAGTATATTAGTCAAAGTCTTATTTGGTGATGCAAGGGATTGAACATTGCGGAAAATAGCCTGCAAACCGCATGGATTCAGACTTGAGACCAAGGGGAAGTTATCTACCTATTTACCAATTTAACCAACCCTTAGGGGCTTAATTGAGGTTTCATTCTACATAGAAATATCGTAATCTCATTTGAAAGCCTAATATCTCTTAAGGTACTTTTTTTTTTCTTTTTCTCGGACTGGCTTTAGGAAGAGATATTACTTTGGACATTCTTTAACCCACAGGCCTGGTACAGCTCTTGGATCAATTGTGTGTGTTATTTACTTGAGAAATTGTGAGACTTGGACTCCTTAACTATGATTTTGACTTGTGATCATTGGTTCATATTGGTATACGTGATGATCATTGGGCTTCTCTTGGTTACTGGTGGACCTCTTTCGAGGTATCAATCTTGGTGGTTTTGGCAGTACTAAAGATGGGCATGTGTGGAAATTGTGCCATTTTGTCTATTTTTTGGTGTGTATGGGTCGAGAGAAACTCAGCATAGAACATTATTCAGAGCATATTGGGGATGCGTAGTTTTCTTATCATTTTTGTTGGTCAAACCTGCTGGGTCCTTCAAAGGTTACCCATAATTACCGTAGCCTGAGTGCGACGAGATTGGGGTTCTCTGTAATTTTGCAGCTAGGTGGCTCCTTGTCTTCTGATGCTGTTTTGCTTCTTAAGTAGTAATATTTATTACTTTTAATAAAAAAATTAAAGAAAAGAGGTTTTAATACCATTGTCGTAGAATTCATTATACTCCTACAAATTGTTTCTAACGATGTGTTTACACACTTGGAAGATGGCTGCTGTAGAATCACTGAGTCATGGAGGCTTACCAAATTGCTAACCTTTTGTCCGGCGCTCCTGATCTCATTCTGCTCAAGATTTCTCGCTTTCCAGGTTTTGTTAGTGGAAGTAGGGTCCTATTGCGAACCAGCCAACATGAGGTGACTGTCATACAAAGAATTATGATTGCTTTTAATGGAAGTTCCATCCTCAATCCAAGCTCTTTAGTCCAACTCCATATTTTATTCTTCTCTGAAGGTTTTCTTAGGCCTGTCCATGAAAGTAATAGAACCGTAGTGCAAAGTAGACTGACTAGAACTCTTGAACTCATCCTACTTGATAGGGGTCTCTCTCACCAACCTATCAATAAAATAAATAGGCATCCAGTCCAATCCGGCGAACGTACACTTTCTATCCTCTTTCATTATTCTTGTGCTCCTTACTTAAGTTCCATCATTAACATCTGGCTCATTAATGAATTTCTGCCTTCTGTTATGGACCACTTTGAAGATCCACGTGGAACAAAATTGCGTTACGCCACGTAGATTTCAGCTCTTCTGATTTTTTATCGTTATCATGACTATTTATCTTGTAATTTTTTGTTATTTTCAGGTACTTTTTAGGTTGTGTAACTTTATTCCTAGGTTTCTTGTAGCCGTTAAGCATACTTGATCTGCTACCTACATATTCTCTTTTTTTCTGTCATCAGCCGTAAATGGTAGGTTCATTACTTCAATGTCTGACTGGAAGTATGTTAGTCCACCATTAGGCGTTGGTTCATTTGCCAAAAGAAGGTAGTTATATTCTTGACTAGAGAGGTTTATGTCGAAATAGTGCTTCTCACATGACCAGGCACTCTATAGGGTGCACGATGTACTGAGTAACTTTTGGACCTATGCTCATGCCAAAATAGTATTGGAGGATAAGTAATAGATTGAATGTATGAGCTTGATGGAATTGTTTTGAATTTGCTTTCCTTCTATAGTTCTATGGTATTTCTGTCCCGCTGTTCATCAAGGCATTGTATTTATCATATAATTGGTTAATGGTTAGGATTGTCTGGATCAAGTATTGTGCTTATATGTTGATGAGTTCCTTGTATAATCGAAAGGGTAACGGCAACGTTTTCAAAGTGTGTGAAACTAATTCATTTCAATAATTATTTCTCCATAGTTTGCCGAGTGTCTGATGGGATTCTCTGTAACGTTTGTTTTACTTATGCATCCTCAGGTTTCAGGAAACTATGGCTATTATGCTGAGAAGTTCAAACGGTTTACATGCATCTGGTGAGAAAAGAATATACCTACTTAGTCATTCCGTGGGTGGTATTCTTGTTATGTCTCTGCATGCTGATGTAAGAATTCATACTCTCTTTGTTCACTTGCTCAAGACTCAACTATTCTATCCTTACTATAGAAAGTGTATTTGTCTGGAGTTGAAGAATAATACCTGTATATTTCTATGTAGATTTTGTGAAGTATCTGAAGAATTGGATAGCCTTTTTTGCTGCATTTCAAGGCGAGCATTCTTCTCCAATGTTTGTTTTGCTTGTCATCCAAATAGCTCTATTTTCAGATGCCCTTTCATCTGTTTCCATTAAAATAAATAAGCTTGGTTTGACTTTTGCAAAATTGCAAATGGGTGGCACCTTCTTGGTGTATTTTCTACTTAAGATTGCTAAGTTCTAACAGTTGTTCTATAACTTACTAATGGTGTTTATAAAAGTAATAGAAGATAATGCTGGAGAGAAGAGTGCGTATAAACAATTTCGCGCTCTTCAGGGAAAAGAAATAATGATTTCATTTATTTATAATAAAGAATGTATTTGAAAAATACGAAGGAGGTTTCACCGTTGTGCACGAGTAGGGAATGACCTACAACATCATGCACGATGGGTGATAAACAAATTGTAATCTGGTAAATTGGAAAAGGTTCTTTGTGATGCTCTTGGGCTGTCATGTACATGTATACAAAGTCAACTTTCAAAGGAATAATTGAGTCCAACTATCCAAAATCTTAAAAGAGAGACTCTTAATTGTTGCTGGAAAGAAGCTGTTTTCTTATAAATTTGCTGGTTTAGCTCTTCCACATACAGTACCAAATAACCAATGTAACCATCTCAAGAATAAGGCAATCGAAGGCATCATCTTTCTTCTCCAATAACTAAATTTTTTATAACATTTTTTACCTAGTATACAACAAGCTAATATATTCTGGATAATATAGCAATGTAAGAAAATCAGCCTAGAAGTTATAGGATCATTGTTGATCCCGAAACTGAAGGAGTTCCCACTGCAGTGTTAAGCCTATAGACAATCAGGGGGTAATAAAGAACTGTTGCTTAACATTGTTATTTGCCTCCCTGAGTCTTGACTATATTGTCGTTGATCATTGTGCAACTGGCAGTGTGCTTTGTAGACATGAAAAAGAGATAAATCTGTTTTCTTTTGCAGGTCCTCTTGGATATATCACTTCTGCTGTCTTGAATGGTTGATCCTTGGGGAGGAATGAAAACATAACTTCTTTTCAAAATGGAGCATGCACCAGCTGGTATGTGTTTGATTCTTCCTCTTATCCCTCTTTGTTGTTGTTTCATTTTTTCTTTTTTTTTTAGGCGGTGTGTGGGAGGGGGGGGGGGGGGGGGTGGAAAATGTGGTTTCGATATGTCAAGAGGCTTCTAGAATATGCCTTTTTACTTTTACATTGAACTATCCTTCCACCCTGTACATACCTCCTTTCTGTTTGACTTCGAAGCTGGATGGTTTCTTGCACTCCTTTCTCTGTCAAGAACTCACCCTTAGTTCAATAGCATTGACCTAGTGGGCTCAGGCTGGTTTACCTTATTGTTGGCTGGTGATTGGGCTGATTGGTTTTTAGGTTAGGCTGGCTTGAGAAGTGTCCGAAATATTACAAATTGAACAAGGAAAACAGGGGATGTGTGTTACATATTGAGAGCTAGAGCAGCTGTAACATGCCAGCTTTTTCTTATTGTATTATTGATTTCATAAATATGCATTTGGTTCCTTTTTGATTAGTGGAAAGATGTGTGTAACGGATTGAGAGCTAGCGCAGCTGTAACATGACAGCTGTACTCTTATTAAGTTCCCCTTCGCTTATAATAAGAACAGTGTGACCACATTTTGTCTGCCCACTCCTTTGTTTGATATATAAGTACTATGTTTTGAATGTTTGAACAGCGGAAAGATGTGGGGCAGCTGTCAAAAAAGAGTGAATGCTACGATTGCTGATAATACTAAAGAAGGTTCTATTCATAAATAGGAAATGATGTCTCATATTTTCCCTCGACTTACTTCGTTGAAGACTTCCCTAGAAGGGGGTGTGTCATATGCCTGATAGAAGGACACTGACCCTTTTCAAACAAATATTTTGATGACACTTTTCTTACTCTACTTATTTTGTGTCTGATAATGTTTAAAGAAAAAACAAGTGTTCAGTTTCCATATCTGTTTCCGTGCAAGCTAGGTTTGAGAAATTGGTCTTTATGGCTTGATTCTTTATATAGTTGGACTTTTGCAATTCACAGCTCTCCTTGAGGGTCCTTCAATCTATTATTTCACGGGTTGTTCCAAATTAATTGCTAACATCCTCCGCGTCTGGAAATTTGGAGGGAGAAGCATGGCGATGCTGGCAACTCTCTCAACATGTGGGGAGTTATATAATCTGGAAGAAAGTATCACTCTCTTTAAGAATTATATTACAATGTTAGTGTTGATTCACTTGAAATTTATGAGTTCTGCCACTGTATTACTTTCCAGAAAGTCTTGGGAGAGACCGTCTACTTTTAACATAAAAGTAGACGGAGCCATGCTAGCCCAATAAAGACATATAAATCTATAGCTTGAATTGGGCCTTTATGGGCCTAAGTAAATTTAGCTTATAATAAGTTGATCTACTTTTATGTTTAAAGTTGAGGTCTCTTCTAATTATTTGTGATTACTTTCTGCTCAAATGTAAATAGTTCTGATCTACTTTATTATCAGGTTGACTGTGCTGGTGATTGTATTTCTCTTCCTTTCAACACTGACATTCTCAGGTGGGCCAATGAAACCAAGGAGATACTTTGAACCAGTCTCGAGACTCAATAGTGTTTGGTATGATTGTCATTTGTCAGTTATAATTTTTTTTTTTTTTGTGATATTGCTCTCTTTTAAATTTGATAGGAATTTTATACCAGGGATCTTGGCTGTTTTGTCACATTACTCTGGATCTGCCTTTTCATGTAACAATTCATGATGGTCTTTGTTTGACATTCTGCAGTTATGGCCGTGAAGACTCACTTTTTATGGATTTTGAACAGCTGAGATGTGAGGTAGTCCATTAACTTTCTCTTGAGCTTATTGTCTATTTTGTTTGGCAGTTATTTGAAGATGCATCCAAAGTGGAAGCAGATTATATTTTCTAAAATCATTATTTATGTATACTGGTATAGAGTGTTTCTCCTTTGAAAGAAAACCTTCAGAGATAATCTCGTATCCTTTGAATCTTTGATATTGTCACATTGTCTTGTTATTAGCTTTCTGGCTTATGTCTGAGGTTTGCTAGTGACTAGTTATAAATTATGGATATATCAGATGGATTAAAAATCAAATCGTTTTATGCACTATCATATCTACATATATCGTGTTTATGATGACAGTTTAGTTCTTGGGGTACTGTCACGAAAAAAGAAAAACTTCTGCCATAGTAGCTCTTTTGTACTATGCCCCCCTGCTGTACCCCACCAACAATTTGTTATATCCTGTACCATGTGTACGTAGCATCCTGCACCATGTGTACATATCATCCTGCACCATAATTTATCATACAGAAGATATTCACTCTAAGTAAATACATACTTTACATATTCATCATATCTAACGTACATAATATAATTTTCACGTTCAGCCACCATAACGGCATAACCTATATTGTACGTCCATCTCGATGCATGATGCATCATACACAAGGTATACAGTGTAATCTTCGCCCCACCCCCACATGGACTACAAGACACTGGTTTGAATTTAATATGGAGGTGATGTTGATTCTCCATAGCTATCGAATCTACCCTATCGATCAAGACCTCATGTTAAGGCTGATTATCTAATAACAATATAAGCGGGGAACTGGAGGAGAAATCTTTCGGTTTACAATTTTCATCTAGAGACATGGTTGAAATACTTGACATTTAAATAAGGGATGCACTAGAAGATGAAGCAGATAAGCTATAGCTCCTTGTTTTATGGATCTGAAGGTTTTTTTGTTTGTTTTTAAGTTTTGGAAAGATATCTGTAAATAATTTGTTTGAGCTTTATTAAGCTGGTCTAGACACGAAGTTCACATTGAAAAGTACAGAAAAATAATACTGATCTGAATCTGTATTTATGCTTCTGGCGACTGTTTCCAAGCCATTTCTCTCTTCGATTAGTCAGTCCTTTGCCTAACTGAACCATTTGTTACCCTCGTTTATGATCCATTTAATTATGGAGCAGACATGATCTGCAAGTGTCTCTTTGCTATCTAACTTGTTTGATGCTACTTCAGGTTGAGTCATGTGTTGATGGTGATGGGTCAGTTCCAACAGAATTAGCGAAGGTATGTTGCCTATTGCCCTTTTACTGCTCTGAACATCTGGGACTCTTTTTGAAGTGATTAGGGACACAATTAGTCTTGGGAAACAGCTAGTATGGATGTCCTCCTGCTAACATTATTCTGTTGCATGTTCCATGGTGTGTATTTGTGGTTTCCTGTAATCAGTTGTGATCTTTGTGCTCATAGTAGTTTAATGATTTTTTTCATTTATTTATTTTGTTGTCATCTTAATTGGGCATATGAATAGACTTTTCAGCGGGTCACAAATATTGCCTTGAGATACTTCATGCTAAAGATGTCCTTTTTTTTGGCAGGAAAGATGTCCTTTTGGTATCAACTGATTAAACTTATTTGGTTGTTTTTTCAGGCTTAAAGCCGAAGCGAGGGTGGAGTACCTGCTGAACACCGGGGAATTCTCGACGTCCATCATGTATTCACAACACTTACGCGTTGGTTAAATGCTGTAGCCTGTACCAGATCCTCCGAATGACTGTGGTCTTGCCCACCACTTTTGAGGTGGAAAATATCAAAGGAAAGTAAACTTCTATGTAACTAGCATCAACTCTAATATCAGTGTCTTAATACCAAGCAAGGACTCCCGCCTCTCTATAATATACTTGCTCGTGCAACTTATGTTTCCTTTAAAAAACTTGTTGCGATCATTGTTTCTCACTGAGTAGATGGAAGCAGGTTCGTGTTAATTGCTTCCATGTTCTACGATGCGTTGCCGTTGTAACGTTGTGTAGTCTAAGGAGTAATATGCATTGTTATTCTGTTCCCGTGCAAATGCGAAAATTGTATATGCAAGGCTCAAAGTAATTCCTCTGATTCTTTCACATGCCTTTGAGTTAACATTATACATAATGATGCAACTTGTGAACACATGAAGCAGTTCTCCAAGGCATTCAAAGTGTCGAAATCAAATTAGAATTATTAGAGGCAAATAGTTTAATTTATTTACCTATATTTCTGTACATAATGCTGCATCATGTGAACACATGAAGCAGTCCTCCCAAGCAATCAAAATGTCGACATCAAATTACCTTTATTTTCTCTACTATGGCCCAACGTTGTTAGGGATTCAGCTAGAATGGGTTTAACCTGACATATATAGGATAACAAATGCAAAATAGATGTATTAGTGGGATTGAGATTTTTCATCCTTCCGGGTTTCGTCTTTCCTTTTTAGTTCTCGTTTAATTCGGGTCTTTTTATGTTTGGGGTTATTTAAGTGTAATGTCCTATGTTTTAAGTAATCCAAATTTATTGGCCCAAACTTTTTCAATTTTGGTACCCTCTACTAATGCCGTTAACAGTTGATGTGAATTCCAAAATTTGTGTTCGTTTGTTAAGTGGCCACCAACCATTTGATTCAACGGGCTAGATTTAATCATTATTTGATAATGAAATATTTAGGGCTTGTTTGGTTGGGGGTGATCATTGTTAATTTGTTATATCAATTTTAGTCCAAAAATGGTGGGGAAATAAGGACATAGAGGAACGCGACTCGGCCGTTTAAAACTAGCAGCTTCTAACCTCGGCAAAGCCACAAGTCGCCGACAACATGTGCGAGTCGCCAATTGCATCCTCGAGTCACCGATGTGACTAACTCCAAATGATCATATCTTACTCATTGCTTATCCGAATGAAGTTTGCAACATACCGCTGAATACCTAACATCTTGAAGTTTACACTCTGAATGGAATTAATGTTAAGGTTTTTGTAGTTTAGAAGATATGACAGCTTCAAAATAACATAATACTCTTCAGCATCAACTTCTCTCTTCTTAGCTTCATTTCATTGTGTCACGCTCCCCACAACTTTAATAGCGTTTTTTCTTCAGTCTTAAGTATTGGTTACGTCTCTCAATGCCTTTCGACGGACAGTGAAATGGTGAAAACGCCATTGGACTCCAATTGTCACGTAAAACACACAGAGTTCCCAATATTAAGTAGGCAAATACAAATAATAAGGGAGTTGTTACAATATTAAAACTAAAAAGCTCCACAATAGAGTAAATATTAGGGCGTATGAGCCCTACACTAAATATCCTAATTTCTCCCTTCCTCAACCTTTGTTGTCATTAACCACCGCCCGCCGCCTTTCTCTATCCGTCACCGTCGTAGTCCTAAAGTTTCTAGAAGCAAATAGGAATGGAGGAACAACAAAAGAAGCGCTCATACGAGGTTGGAAGGGGGTCAGGAAAATGTAGATAAGGGTAATTGTGACTATCATTTTTAAAAAGTCAAGCAAACCAGCGACTAATATTAAATATACTAAATCATGGTCATCATTTATTGATTTATAGTGGCTACAAATTTTTTGTAGCCACTAAAGAATCGTGAAGAAGGGAAATTACAAATAAAAGTAGTGTTCTTCAAACCTACACCCCAACTTACTAAGGGTTCACATAATTAGATTACCACTAAAAGAAGTGCAAAGTAAAAACATAAACCTTAACCATCTCCGAGTCTAAAGACTTCTCTGCAATCTGGTGAAAATAGCCGCGAGGCCAGCTATTTGAACCTTTTAATTGAAGAAGCCAAATCGCCCTTTAGCCATGCAATCATGCTTTTCTTTCGCTCCAAGCTTCCTAAACCCAGACCTCTGCTTGAGGTTCATGATTGCTGTGTATACAAAAGGAATTATGCCCGTGTTCTTCTCCATTGATATTTTCCACTTCATTGCAGGCTTAAAGCAGATACACCTTCATATAAGAGAGGTGGGTGTTAAGTTATGCATACAAAACGGAACGTAGAGTGACATAAATAGAGGCTTAGATGCTTAGTAAATGCATGCACGTTTTTAGTGAGTGGAGCAAGTGAATTAGCCCAGCAACCATATTTAACTCAAAAAAATATTGGCATATTTCTGACTTTGAATTTCTACTATCGCACATAGAAATCAGTTACTTAAGGTAAAGAATGAGTAGCAAGAACATTAACATGCAGTCGACTCCACACAAGAAAAGGAACTCGCCTTATGCTCTGCACGAACAATAATCTATTATCAAAATTGATTACAGCTAATAATTATGAGATATGGATCTTTGTATTAGTCAACCACCAACCTTGAAAAAGAAACCAGAACTTAGACAGCTGTCTATTGGAGTCAACCATTTAAGCCGCTCTACTAAACACCTTAAACTTGGCTAAGAGAACCACAAAAAGTTTTAACAAAATTTAGGTTGTAGTTATAATGTAATCCACAACACTCAAAAAAAAAAAAAAAAACAAAGGGGCACCTTTTATATCAGGCTATAATATGACATGAATCCTTGTCGGCCAAGTAATCACTTCAATCAGAGGAAAGGTTGAAAACTGCTGTGCTGAAAGCGTACGGATCAACGATGAACTAATTAACTACGAGCAAACAACTAAAAGAC